>VWZN01022258.1:10898-36704 GCA_013396955.1 Regulus satrapa | reverse complement strand
ATCCCACCGCTCCCAGCCCCTGGAACGCTGCCCGGGGATGGGGGCAGCAGCAGCAGTGACAGCGTCTCCGAGCAGCCCGCGCCAGGGGGTCTGCCCACCCTCGCATTCTAACTGACAGACATCCCGACGTTCTAATTCATGGAATCCCATCCAAGCCTGCCCTCTGGCAGCGGGGAACCCTTCCCCCCTCTTCCTGCCGCTCCCTGCTCTTGTCCCAAGTCCCTCTCCAGAGCTCAGGCGNGAAAAGAATTTATGACCAAAAAGAAGTAGACAAACCAGTGCCATTTGAAGAGAAAGTAGTTCTTGAATAATGCATGAAAGTGTATAAATACGTAACGAGTCAATGCATATAACGAAAAGTGTCTTACGTTGAAAAGTGTACTCTTTTAGTGACATACCAAGAAACACCCAACTAACTGTTTTACTCTATTATATTCCTCAATTATTTTATTATTAACAAACCTTAAAACTGTGACAGAAAAGTAAACCTAGTTTTTCACAATCCCTAATTCCCAGAGTGCCAGGATGGGTCAGGTTGGGAAGGACATCTGGTGCCACGGCCCTGCTAAAGAAGGGTCGTGCNTTTTTTGGTTTGGTTTTTTTTTGTTTGTTTGTTTGGGTTTTTTTTGTTTTTGTTTTTTTGGGTTTTTTTAAGATAGTAAATATCTCTTGCATTCTTGAGAGAAAACTTACCAGAAGAGAAAGACAGAAAGTCCGGAGAAAAGAATTTATGACCAAAAAGAAGTAGACAAACCAGTGCCATTTGAAGAGAAAGGAGTTCTTGAATAATGCATGAAAGTGTATAAATACGTAACGAGTCAATGCATATAACGAAAAGTGTCTTACGTTGAAAAGTGTACTCTTTCAGTGACATACCAAGAAACACCCAACTAACTGTTTTACTCTATTATATTCCTCAATTATTTTATTATTAACAAACCTTAAAACTGTGACAGAAAAGTAAACCTAGTTTTTCACAATCCCTAATTCCCAGAGTGCCAGGATGGGTCAGGTTGGGAAGGACATCTGGTGCCACGGCCCTGCTAAAGAAGGGTCGTGCCAGAGCACAGGATTGTGCCCAGACAGCTCTGGAATATCCCAGTGAGGAGACTCTGTGCCCTTTCTGGGATCTGTTCAGGGCTCGGTCACTGCTCAGGGAAATTCTGCCTCGTGTCCAGGTGGAACCTCCTGGGATCAGCTCCTCCCGTTCCTCTGGTGCCATTGCTGGGCCCTGGAGCAGAGCCTGGGCCACACAGGGACACTCAGGGACACACGAGATTCCCTCTCAGGATCTCCTCTCGAGGCTGCACAGCCCCAGCTCCCTCAGCCTTTCCTCCTAAGGGAGATGCTCCCTTTCCTCAGCTTTCCATCACACAGGTGCAATTGTCCCTCCTAGGCTGTACCACCAGCTCCCTGACTGCCCAGACATACAGTACCCGAATGATCTCCGAGTTGCTAAAAATCACCTCTGCATTTCAAATTTCCTCTGCCGCCTTTGCATCCTTCTGGTGGCTGCTCTACCCGACCAGATTCTGAAGTTCACTCTCCCTTGCTTTAGGCTCTTGATTTTAGTGTTGCTGCTCTTACTGAGGTCACAGAGGCTGGGCAGGACCTGTTAGGTTTTACACGGTTTCCTAAAAGTTCAGCAGAAGGAGGAGAAATTTCCCCCTTTGCCATCAAGCTCTCATGCCTATGGCCAAGTCCTAAACGGCCTCAGCCCAGCAGAATGAACCTCCTGGTTGATCTCAGGTGCAGAAACCACCCTTGGCTGAGGCGAGAGGCTCCTTGTTGGGACAGGGACCGTAGGAGCCATCGTGTTCGTGCTCTCTGCACAGCTGAGTTGTGGCACCGTGCCGCCAAAGTGGAGACCCACCCTCCTATCAGCACCCACACCCGCAGCTGCTCATCGAGCTCCTAAAAAAGCTTCACTATATCACAGTATCACAGGACAGAGTCTGCTGGCTGACTGTGTGCACGAGATGGGTGTAGCTGTTCTGAGGAAAAAGCTCTTCCTATCAACACTTTTTTTTTTCAAGTAGGAGGCCATGTAGAGGATAAAGTTGGTGGAGCTTCATGTCCACAGCAAGGACCCCACTTTGGGGCGAGGCTGACAGCCAGATTCTGCTGGATTCCACAAGGGAAAAGGAAAATAGCCTTGGAAAGGGAAAATTCTCTTGATGTCAGGTTTATTGAACTGGAATAGGGTGGCATTTTCCATTGGACACGTTTCTTTTTATGCTGTTTGGGAGCTTGAAAATTCTCTAGAGGATAAGAGTGCTGGAATGAGCACCTTCTTCTTGAATGAAGAAAAGCTGAATATCTGATGGATTGTGAACCCATGTTCAGTGTTTTTGGATCTCAAACCCAGGAATGTTTCCTGTGAGGTTACAAATGCAGTCCTACATTTTACCGTGTCCTTCAGAGCTATTTCTGCTGAGTTGTTTTTTTTTGAGCCGTGCTTCTTGCTTGCAAATTCTACCTTTTCATTTTTCCTTTCTGGGAAATTATTCTTCAGCAGCTCCAACTAGTAGCCTGACAGGAAAGCTGTGGCTTCCCCATCTCTGGAAGTGTCCAAGGCTGAGCTGGATGGGGCTTGGAGCAACCTGGGGTAGTGGAAGGTGTCCCTGCCCATGGCAGGGAGTTGGAACTGGATGGGCTTTAATGTCCCTTGCATCCCAAGACTGTATGGAGGCAGCAAGGACAAAGTTGCAAATTTCCCAGCCAAGAATCCTTCTAAAGAAGGGCCTTACTTGGCCCAGACCTCAGAAATCCAGAAACACGTCGTGGTTTGATGCAGTCCAAGCACTGCCTGATTTCGTAGACATCCAGTAAAGCTGCATGGAGCAGGAAGTTCTTAAGGGAGTTCTTAATGAGCAGTCAGGAGGGATTAGAGCAGTTTTTTGCCAAGAATTTGGAGATAAATCTGATCCCACGTCCCACTTTCCAAATCTCCAAGCAGAGTCCTGCTGCGATGGGGTTTTGCAGCCTTCAGAAGCAGGGCTTGTTGTGGGGATCCCACTCCTAAATCAAGGCTAGAATCATAGAATCTTGGGATTATCAGAGTCGGAAGGGACCTTAAGGACCACCCAGGTTCTCCTGCTGTTTCTGGCTGACGGAGTGGGTGACTTCTGACAGCACAAGGAGCTGCCCACAGGGGAGGCTTGTGCGTTGTTTCCCTTCTCAGGGGAGCCCTGTGGGGCAGTGGGGATTGTCCCCTGAAGGACAAAGTGACAAACAAGCAGAATTCCATGTTTGATGGAGCAGTGATTTGATCTCTCTGTTTGATCCAGCAACCCTTCAGAGAGAAGCTGATCAAATCCTCCTTTCCCTGAGCTGGTCCAAACAAGTCTTCTCATTCCCAGCAGCATTCGTACAAAGAGCTTCCAGATTCTTCTCTGGATTCCTTCTGCTGAGCTGTACCTACAGCAAACAACGTTATTACTTTATTTCCCCCCCCTTATTCCAAACACATCTATCTTTCACAACCACAAACATTAACTCCCTGAACAATCTTGAAGAACAAGGGCTTTGAGATAAGATTATCTTGCCACAGAGGTGTTTATAAGCTCTTTGTGTGTGTGTGTGTGTGTGTGTGTGTGTGTGAGTTTTGTTTTTTTTTTCTTCCCATTCCCTCCTCCTTACTAATTCCACCCCTTGGCAGACAGGTTGGGATTGTTATGTAATAGCTTAGCTACACGTAATTAGAGGGCGCAAAATTATAGATGGAGCAGAGATATAATCCCGCGTGGATGGCACGAGCTTAGCTGAATTTCTACAGCACATGGGTGAGAGTTTGTGGAGGAGAAAAACACTAATGGCAAGCGACTGCAAACCTGCTGCATGTGCAGTGGCAGTGTGGTTCAGAAAGTCCTTCAGCTCTAGATCCCCGAGTCTGTGAGAGCTCTGTTGGGGAAAAAGCTGCTGCTGGAAACAAAGGAGCAGGATTAGGAGGATCTTGCCTTGATTTGCTGGGGTTGCTTTGATGTTCTGAGTTGGGTTCCCTGAGCGATGATTCCTGCCTCAGCACGGCAAGGAGCAGAGGAGGAGCTCAGCAATCCAACCACTCGCTGTAAAAATGCTGTTTTTCAAGGCCATTTATTATAAGCAGGGCACTGAGCCATGAGGGAGGCAAGTGCAGTAATTATATTTATGAAGCACGGGTCATTTCTGTTTGCTGGACCCACTTGATTGTTATTCACACAAAGGAGTCGTTTTTATGTGGTGTTCAGCTTATCAGCCTCTATTGTAAAATCTACTTGTGCTTGAGTCATGTTTACCTTCCCTCTGAGCAGTACTTTGTATTTGAAGGTGCTGCTGAAAGTAAACCAACCTTCTTTGACATGGAGTTCACATTTAAATGTATTTTTTTGAAATGCTGCCTTTCTTTTCTGAAGTCTGTTGTATTTCGTGGTGTTCTGCAAATAATGCTTTTTCCATCCTGCCTAATTTCTGCCCATAAATAGGCCTTAAACTGCTCACAGTGGGGAAGAGAAGAGCTAAAACACCTTCCAGCTTTTACTTTTTCATCTTCCTCCACGTAAAAAAGCAAATATTCAACACTTTATTTATTCCTGAGAGGAATAAAGCAGCCCTTGAGCACACAGACTGAACCAGACACGGGAAGCAGAGAGAACATCTCGGGGGAGTTCCTGCAGGAACTGCTTCCAGGAAAGGTGGCAGCAGATAATTCCTGGACCAGATCCCCCTCTTGGGTAAACCTGGAGAGCCCCACTGAGCTACAGTCACTTGAGAGGGGCAGGGATCCACCACAGCTCTAGAATCGTGGCATGGTTTAGGTGAGACCTTAAAGCTCAACTTGTTCCAGCCCTTCCACAGGGTGGGACACCTCCCACCATCCCATTCTGCTCCAAGCCCCATCCAACCTGGCCTTGGGCCCTTCCAGGGATCCAAGGGCAGCCACAGCTGCTCTGGGCACCCTGTGCCAGGGCCTCACCACCCTCACAGGGAAGGATTTTGTCCCTATATCTCACCTAAATCTTCCCTCTTTCAGTTTGACCCCATTGCTCCCTGTCTTATCACTACAGCTGCTGAAGGAGAACCCCCTCTCCACCTTCCCCATTGCAAGGGAGGGCCTACAAATCTGTACCAGGTCATTTTCCTGAGGTTTTTCCACAAGCCTTTGCCGCTGCCCAGAGTCAGGTTAGTAAGAAAGTGGAATTGTGCCTGGATTTTGTGTGGCCCTCTGTCCCTCAGACCCAAGTTCCCCTTCCTGAAAGGATCTCCTGCTGTGTCCCCACTCGCCACGGCAGCCACGAAGAGTCACCAAGGAGGGACACTGAGCTGGGCCTCGGTGACAGCTCAGCCACACGGGATGTGAAAAGAAGAAACATCTTCTCCCTGTGGTGCTGAACTGGTTTGACCCCGGCACTCATCACGCCCAGCAGATGTGACACGGGCTGTGCCCGGGCACGGGGAGGTGTCACATCGTGTTGGCAGCACGGGGGACAGCGTCACACGGATCACAGTCAGCTCTCATCTTCCCTCTGTGAGTGAAAGCGTCGCTTTTGCACCCAAACGTGCGTGTCGCACGGCATTGCTGCCCGCTTGGAGAAGGGAAAAAGGGAAGAGTTTATTTAGAAGTTATTCTTTTTAATGAAAATAGTGCACTTGATGATCTTTGGTTCAATTAGATTTGCCTCATCCTTTTTTTTTAAAATTTTTTATTTTTTAAAATTTTTTAATCAGGGGTGAAAACACTGTGAGCCACAGCTGCCTTGTGTTTCAACACATTCTCCTGGCATCATTCCCCTCCCTGTGAGCTCCTGCAAAGGGAAAATGCAGGTGTTCCCCCTCCAGGTAGGCTGGGAAAGAGAGAAGTCTTCGCTTGTGGCATCTTCCACCTGGCTGCTCCACACCGGGTGTGAGATGCCTGCCTGAAAGGAGCCTCTCTCAGCAGGGTAAACTCCTACTGGGTGCACACAGCTTGGGGACAGCAGTGGCTGCAGCCACATCTCCCTGGGCAAAGGGACCTTATGGCATCTTGCACCGTAAAGGACCAGGAACAAATCCTCAGTGCCCCCCAGATGCTTCTGCTTTCCTAAAATTCACGTTCTCTTCTGTGACCACAGGGCAGCAATTCTGCAAGAATCTCCCCTCAGGAGACACCCCAATAGTGCTCATGCACTGCTGGCAGATAAAGGATCTGGTTTCCTTTACAGCCACAGTTTTAATTTCCACCCTCATGATTGGTTTTACCCTCACAGGATCATTAAGGTTGGAAAAGACCTTCAAGATCACTGAGCCCAACCTGTGACCAATCCCCACCTTCCTGATCAATGAGACCAGGGCACATCCAGGTGTTAAAGGCAGATGAAACACAATTAAGGACAGCCCACAGCAACGAAAGTTATCCAAAAAAATGGGAAAAGGGGAAGAAAACAGACCTGTGGAGAGCAGAAGTGGCTGAGGGGGACAAGGGGCCAATCTTACAGCACGGAGCACCATCATCACAAGAAAAAACATCCAGATAAATCAATCTTGAAGCATGTGCTCCAATAGTAGCCAGATTAGTCTTTAGAAAAACCTTTAGCAGTAAGGAAATCCTGGAAAAGATCACCTGGGGAGGGAGAAGTTTGAGTTGCTGAGGGATTTAAGAGCAGGTTAGGTAAGAACCGTCAGCAGAAATGTGTGTTCAGTGGTTCCTGTCTCAGGGCAGAGACAAAGGCTCACAAATCTCCCTTCTTGAGATTCAGCACCCAAATCTCTCCCCTTTGCTTGCTGCCTCTCCAGTAAAGACATAAAATAATGAGTTGTTTATCCTGGGAATGTACACAAAGGTCAGGGATACAAATCCTGAGGTTACACAATCCTCAAGAAGCCCCAGCCTGCAGTGCAACCAGCCCGGAGGAATTCCTAGAGCCCAGACAGACGGATTCTTATTCTGGGGAAGGAAACAGCTGCCTTTGTTCACTGAAGGCTTTCCTATGTTACCCCTTGATCCACTGCCTTACAGCCTCACGTCCCAGCCTGCACAATGGATGAAGGGTGCATCACTAACAGAACAATGATTTGAAACGGGTGGCGGAAAGGAGGGATTTCTGAGGGAAAAAATCAGCCCTGGGTCTTACCTGTCATGAACATCTGCCTGCAGAGAGGCCCTGATGCTGCTAAAGAAAACACAGCAGTTGTCACCTGCCCTTAAGCAGGAATTTCGTACTTTGGAGTGGATACGGGGAGCTCACGAGGGGCAGTGCTGTAAGTTAAAATGGCTTTCAGTTCTCTTTTGCTGACAAGGCCAGGTTGGCTGGGGTTCTGAGCAACCTGGAAGATGTCCCTGCCCATGGCAGGGGCTGGAACTGGATGAGCTTTGAGGTCTTTCCAACCCAAACCAGTCTATGACGATTTCCCAGTTTTCCAGCAGGGCTCCTATAGCACATTGGGAAAACCACGTGTGAGGCTCTCAGCAGAAACAACCCAAGGAATCCTTCTTCTCTTCACAGCTTGGTCCTAAAAAGCCAAAACCATTCACCCTGAAACAGACGTGAGTAACCACAGGCAGAAACAAAGGCAGAAGGGAAGCGTTACAAACTGTCAGCTGCTGCTATTGCGGAGCTGGATTCACTAACGGAGTCTGGAGTGTAAACAGAATCCATTTTTCCTCCTTCCTTACCAGCCCTGACACCGCAAGTTTCCGCTCAGGGATTCATTTCAAGCAGGCTGTGGAAAGGAGATGCATAATTAGCGCAGCTAATGAGGAGGATGAGTTACCAGACTAAGCGGGAGCAGCACATCAAACACTCTCAGGCCAGGAGGAGAGAGTTTGCTCACTGTAAGCCTCCCCTGCTCCATAAATCCTGCCCTGCTTTCCCAAAAGCCTTCTGTGTCCTTCTGATCAACACCAGCCCGTGTGGGAACAAGCTCGCTCAGGGCTCTGAGGTGAGCAGATGTTGCAAAATTAGGGGAAAGGAATGTACCCTGTGAAAACCAAACCGTTTAAAAATCCAGACAAAGCCTCACACCAAGTTCATTGCACGCCACAAAGAACAGTGGAAGATCACTGCCTGCCTTTGGAATTGGACTTCAGGCATCCTTGTGGGATATTCTGTGATTCACCTCCATCAGTCCAAGAGATGGAAACCCGCAGAACACCCAGAATGAGCCTCGAGACAATGAATACTCAGGAAAGAGTGAACTGGGAAATGGAGGTGATGATCATCAGAGTCATTTTCTGCCAGGAATAGGGTGGAGAAGAAAAACCCTGTGACCAGTGAAAAGCCACTTCCCCAATTCTCTTTACTGAGCACATTTGTTAATGAGACTTTAGAGAATAAATAGTTTATGAAGAGGATTCAGGTTTCATCTGGTAATGTTACACAAAGCTTCCCTCTCAGGGGCTCAATCCCTGTGAAATGTGGGAATAGACACCCAACAGCTCAGGGGGAAATCACAGAATTATTTGAGTTTGGTCTGACCTTAAACCCCATCCAGTTCCACCCCCTGCCATGGGCAGGGACACCTTCCACTGTCCCAGGTTGCTCCAAGCCCCATCCAACCTGGCCTTGAGTATTTCCAGGGATGGGGCAGCCACAGCAGCTCTGAGAAACCTGTACCATGGCCTCCCAGCCCAGACATTTTCCCCCAATATCTTACCTAAGTCTCCCTTCTCTCATTTTAAGGCCATTCCCCCTTGTCCTATCACTCCATGCCCTTGTGAAAGTCCCTCTCCAGCCTTCTTGGAGCCCCCTTCAGGAACTGGAAATCTGTTATTCCGAATGGATATCATTGGGCTTGAAGAATGTAATGACCCAACCTGAGAGAAGCTTGCTAAAAACATATCCATGCATTCCATGAAATCTGCAAGGTCTCACAGACCCAAACCTCTCATCCTCCAAGGGCTTTGCTCAATTTACCTCAAAAAAAAAAAGTTCAAAAATGAAGTTGACTTTTGGCAGAAGATCTCAGGGGGAGACTTTGGGGCAGAGAAGCTGAGATGCATTTAAAATGAAATCTAAACTGGCCACTTCTGCAAAACAGAGCCGCCACCACAGCTGTAAAATCATTTATCAAGTGCTGGGAGCATTCTGGATGCCTCCAGGAACAGACAGCACCTTCCCCACAGCCTCCCCAGCCTCCCACAGCTGTGCAGGAGCAGGATGGAAAAATCAGCCTATTCCCTGGAGGGAATAAGGGATCATGTTACCAGCCAGGGAGAAGCAAAGGCTTTGGAGAATTCTGTTTTCCATCCGGTGTTATTAGATGATCACTGTAATTTAGCGTGATGAGGCTACAGACTTTGCTCTTGAAGTTTAATCGTCCTCTGCTTGAAATAAAGGCAGGTTATTTACTCCTTCTCACACGGCGTTTCTCAGGCAGTGGGTGCTGCAGGTCAACTTTTCTGGATCTTTCTTCCTTTCACAGAATTACTAAGGTTGAAAAAGACCTTAGAGACCACAGAGTCCGACCTGTGACCGATCCCCACCTTGTCACCAGCACAGAGCTCTGAGTGCCACCTCCAGGGGTGGGGACTGCAAACCCCCCTGGGCAGCCCCTGCCAATGCTTAACAACCCTTCCCATGAAAAAAAAATTCTTTCTGAATTTACAGGGAAGTGCCCTTTAGGACAGGTGAGAGAGCTGGATTTTTATTTTATTGAATTTTGCTGTGATATTCCTGCTGACCGAACTGTGACTGATATTTTTCCACCGCCCCCACTGGCAATAGGAGGACTCTTGGAATGGGATAGGGAAATGCCTCCTGCCTTCAGCTCCTGATTTATCCACAGTTTTTTGGGTTTTTTTGTTGGAGTAGGGTATAAACGTACAGCAGCATCTGCTTTAGCTGAAAAACAGAGCTTGCCAACTCGCACGGGTTGGGAATTTTCCATATGCAAAAAAAAAAAGCAATCTCAGCAAAGAAAAAAAACCCAAAACTGTCCTTGGGGACAAAAGGGGGGATTTGCCTAAATAATTCTGTCTTCAATCAAAATCAGAAATCACTGGAGTCTGGGAAATCCCTGGAATCCTGGAATTACTTGGCTTGGAAAGGACTTTAAAGCTCACCTCGTTCCACCCCCATGGGACACCTCCCACCAGACCAGGCTGCTCTGGTCCCATCCCCTACATTTTCTCCTTTAATATCCACGGATTGTGGATGCTGGACACCAAGCAGGGAGGTGCTGGTGCCTTTGTTCTGACCAGCCTGGTCCTCCTTACACGCCTGCATGAAGCCAGCTCAGCTCAGTGTCCCCCTGGAAACTCTTGAGAAGGAGCCCAGAGCATGAAAATGTGACACGTAAAATATCCCAGGCCCCTGTGAGCACACAGCTCAGTGAGCTGGAACCTTTAGCTCAGCAGCCTAAAAAGGAATCCTGAAATATTAAAATGCTTTTGTTAAAGGCACAGGAAACACTCGGAGGAGCTTAACTAAACCAAGAAAAAAAAAAAAAAAAAAAAAAGGGGGGACAAAAAAAAAAAAAAAGGTGGTACAAAAAAAAAAATAGATATATTTAGGTCATCATTTTCATTCAGGACAAAGATGAACACTAAAGCAATTTCCTGAGAGGGGGAAAACCTTTCTCAGAGCTCTGCTAAGCAGAATCCAACTCTGCAGTGCACACACGGAGATATCCCCGGCCTCGGAGATCAGAGGCAGAGCCAAGCATGGCTGACAGGGATTAATCCCATCCCTCCTGCCTGGCTGGACAGGACGAGGGCACAGCTCCTGGGCAGGAGGAGACCCTACAAAAACCCCCTGAGGTACCCTGAGATGCACCTCTGCAAAGGGGAAACACTCCCGGGTTTCACCGTTTCAAATGCAGGAATGGGTTTGTTACCAAGCCTAAAAAAATTATTTTAAATCCTTGATATTTGTTGTGGATCTAAGATTTGAGTCAGTTCAGGGTTGGGGCAGAGACTGATTTTTTTTTAAATTTTTTTTTTTTTTTTAAATTTTTCTCCCTCTTTAAAAGTGCTGAATGAAATTGATGAGAGAGCAAACAAAGCAGGAATAGCCATTATTTCCAAGCATTCCAGACACTAACAGATGGCCAGTTATTAAAAAATCTTGGAAAATCAGAGTATTACAGGAGCTGCAGAGGGGAAAATCCTTTGCTGGCTGGGGAAGCTGAGCACTCGAAGCTCCCAGCTCTCTCGAGTGCTTAATTGAGTTTGAAAGGCCTTTTAAGTGCTATTGACCAGAGCAGATGTCTCTCTTGAAAAGAGGGAAAGCTCCAGGAGGAGAAGAAACACAAAGAACCCTCTTGTTCCACTGCAGAGCCTGGAAAAAAAAAATAAAACAAAACATATTTAAAGTCCCTGAGGGGGCAGAGATGTGGGAGAGTCAGCAGAATTGATCCAGCTGCTACAGGCTGAGCAGGAGCTTCCAAAAGAGGGTCAAATTAAGGCGTCACTGAATCCCATGTGGCATCTCAAAGCCACCAGCAGCCAGGTTGGACAAGGTGGAACCATGGTTTGGGTTTTTATGGACCTTGAAGATCATCTCATCCCTCCCCGTGCCATGCACAGGGACACCTTCCACCATCCCAGGCTGCTCCAAGCCCTGTCCAACCTGGCCATGGACACCTCCAGGAATCCAGGGCCAGCCACAGCTTCTCAGGGCAGCCTGTGCCAGGGCCTGCCCACCCTCACAGAAAAGAATTCCTTCCAGTGAAATGGTTCCTGTGGTCCTTCCCAGCCTCACCCATCCTGTGGTTCCATGCCAGTGTACCTTAGACCTGAATCACACAGCAGGACCTCAGCAATCCCTGCTCCAGTCTGAGGGGTCTGCACCAAATGGAAGGAAAGCCAGAGCCTCCAGCACAGCTCCCTGGCTGCTCTCACAGGGGCACTGTGGGTCCAGCCTTGCAGGGAGGGTGAGCAGAGCTCCCCTGGAATTCTGCAGAGGGAAGAGGAGAAGATCCTGTTGTTCCCAGAGCCTGGACACAGATGAGCCGGTGAGTAAAAGGGATTTTTCTGCTCAGGAAGGGGAGTGCGTGGAGCGCCGGTGGTTTCACTGTAACTGATCACTTGATTCAATGTAAATCACAGAATTATTTAGGCTGGAAAAGGCATCCAGGATCATCAAGTCTGACCTGTGACCCATCCTCACATTGTCCCCAGCCCAGAGCACCGAGCTCCATCTCCAGTCATTCCTTGGACACATCCAGGGATGGGGACTCCAACACCTCCCTGGGCAGCCCCTCCCAATGCCTGACCGCCCTTTCCATGGAGAAATTCTTCCTGATGTCCAGCCTGACCCTTCCCTGGGAGCACAGCCCGACCCTCCTGGTTGTCCCCTCCTGTCAGGAGTTGTGCAGAGCCAGAAGGTCCCTCCTGAGCCTCCTTTTCTCCAGGCTGAGCCCCTTTCCCAGCTCCCTCAGCCTCTCCTGGTGCCCCAGCCCCTTTCCCAGCTCTGTTCCCTTCCCTGGACACAAAGTAAAGCTCTCTCCCAGATTACTTCAGGATTGCAGAGCCCTCAAACTGATGGGGAGGCAGGAGTGATTCCATAAACCAGTTCCCTCTTCCAGCATCAAGCCAAGCACCTGGAGCACTGAACTGGCACAAAATCAGCAAAACGGAGCGTCCAGCAAAGCTGGCCCTGAACTGCCTGATCCTCCAGCTCAGCTGCAATCCAAGGCCTCCCTGATACAGCCCAGCTGGAAAACCCTCCTCCCTGAGCAGGGGAGGCTGCCAGCTTGTGAGAAAGAGCACAGAGCCCCGAGAGATAAGAAAGGCAGAACCGAGGATAGAGGCTGGATTGTTGGGATGTGATAGGCAGCAGCTCAAGGGGACAAGAGGAAAAAACATCAACGTGGGAAGGCAGAAAATCCAAAAGGGGAGAAAACTCCACCCCCAGTGGGATGATGGCATCTGAGCAGTGTGGAGGGTCCATTCCAACAACAGCTGAGGCCGACACTGCCACCTGAGGACCTCCCCTGCGGGCAGCAAAGACACCTTGGGTGTCTCTCTGTGGGCAGCACAGACCTGCAGCTCATTAGGTCAGATTGGACAAGGCTTGGAGCAAGCTGGGATAGTGGAAGGTGTCCCTGTCTGTGGCAGGGGGTGGAATCAGGTGATCTTTATTGTCCCTTCTTGCCCAAGCCATTCTGTGATTCTGTGACCTGCGTGTGTCCTCAAATTATTTGAATTGGAAAAGCCTTTTAGGATCATCAAGTCCAACCATTCCCCAGCACTGCCAAATCCACCACCAAACCATGTCCCCCCGTGTCACATCCACACACCTTTGGAATACTTCCAAGGGTGATAATTCCTCTCCTTCCTTCTGTGAGCCTGTTCCCATCCTGCTCACAGAATCTCCATGTGTGTCAACAGATGCCCCCAGAAGTGCTCCAGGCAGAGAGGGAGGATCACAGGCCACTGAGGAGTTTGTATGTTCTGTATTTTTCATGGTACCTGGATTTTAAGGTTTCGTGGGTTGGTTTGTTGCCTGATTTGGGTTATTTTTTTAAAATAGAAATCCATATCCAAAGGACTACAAACACGAATAGCCAGCCTGAGGTTCAGAAACAGGCTAATGGGGGAATACTGGAAATACAAATCCAGGGGAAGAAAGCAGGAGACATTCCAACACCCTTCCCCTCAGTGGCAGCATGGTGCCACCGCTCCAGGGGTTCCACGAGTGCTCTTGTCACTCTCCCCACTCTCCACCACTGCCTCCTTTCTCTCCCTTGCCATGGATCCACATCCAGAAGTGCTGCTCCTTCAAAGCTTTCTGCAGCAGCCTCTCCCAGAGCCTGGGGCTTGATCTCCCTCCCACCCACGGCGGTTTTGTGGTCTCCTCCTCTTCCCTCTGCCCTGCTGAGCCTGCAAACCCTCACCCAGCTTGGAGGGCTCAGGGCAAGGAGCTCTTCCCAGCCTTTCAGGACACGTGGAGACACATCAGGGATGTGCTGTGCCTTTGGCTCCCCGCTCTGCAGGGGACAAGGCCCTGCCCAGAGTGTGGCCTTGGTGCAGAGCAGCTGCCTTGGATCCCTCTGACAATGCCAGAGGTGCTCAGGGCAGGGCTCCTGTAACGTGGCAGTGGGGAAAGGATCGAGGTGTGTCTGCTCTCCTCTTCTAACCCACAGCTCCTCTGGGCACCCTGTGCCAGGGCCTGCCCACCCTCACAGGGAACAATTCCTTCCCAATATCCCACCCATCCCTGCCCTCTGGCAGTGGGAGCCATTCCCTATGTCCTGTCCCTCCATCCCTTGTCCCCAGTCCCTCTCCAGCTCTCCTGGAGCCGCTTCAGGCTCTGGAAGGGGCTCTGAGCTCTCCCTGGATCCTTTTCTTCTCCAGGTGAACATTCCCAGCTCTCCCAGCCTGGCTCCAGAGCAGAGGGGCTCCCGCCCTCGGAGCAGCTCCGTGGCCTCCTCTGGATTCTCTCCAGCTGCTCCACGTGCGTTTTCACTTTACAAATCCTCCCTGGGTTTTCATTTACCCCAAGCATCAATGCCACATTTAACACCCCAGCTGCTGACTCAGCCTGCAGGGCTCTTCCCTCCTGGCCGTGTCACTTTTCCAAACATTTCTCCAATCCCATGTGCCACGTGGAATCACAAACAGCTGGACCAGCACAAGTGAGGAGGAAGAAGAGGTGGAGGAGAGCAAAACAGAATTTTAATTCAGGATTGCCACAGCCTTCCCCATTGTGAAACGACAGCATTGCCAACTGCTGGCAGCACAGCCAGGACACTCCATGTGCTTGAGGTTGCACAAGTGTCCTTTAAGGAGCTCTGGAAGAAAATCTTTTTCCCAGTAAGGCACAGGTTTGTGGGGTTTTTGTTTTTATTCCATAACTGAGGGAAATGCAGAAGCCCTGCATTTACCCCACTGTAGTACAAATTGCTGCTTTGTCCCCAAAACAACTGATGGATGTGTCTGCCCCATCCCTGGAAGTGTTCAAGTTGGACCTCAAAAAAATGGAGCACAGTACAGAGAGGCTGAGTAGTTCTCTGTTATAAAAAACAAACCAAACCAACCTAAAGGCTGGAACAACTTTATTCATAAAGATTTTATTTTGTTCCACCAAGTACTTACAAGCCAAACCTGTAGAAATGCTGGACTTACCTTGCTGGGGCATCCTAACAAATGTTTTCCGTGTCAGGAAAGAACAGCAGAAAGCAGATTTCCTTTCTCTCTTCTACCTTGGAATGAGGCACTTGCCAAAACAGCCTTTTCCCTTCACACAGTGAGCACAGGCTACACCTTTCAAACCTGAAACCATCCCCCAGGCAGAGCCAGTACCAACTGGGATGTGCAAACTGGTCATGTAAACGGTGACAACCAACTGCCCAGGCTATAAAAAACATGATTTTAGTGACTGCACTGTGGCTTTTAGTGGTGTCACTACATCTGTGTAGTGCTCAGGTTGTCTGCCAGAGTTTTAAGATCCTGAGGGAGAGGACTTGGAGCTTTAAGAGCAAACCCTCCATGAGCTGACCTGCGGCATCCGAGGAACCATCCAAAGCCACCCTCCCAAGAGAACATCAGAGGATCATCAGCTCAGCTCTGAAAGATAAATGCCAGGGGTTTGTGGTGACATTTCCACAGCAGGGCAAAGCTGTGAGCAGCCCAGCCCAGCATCCCAAGCTCCATCCAAAGGGAATTCCTCCTCATTGTTTCCCCTCTCACTGCTGGGGGGAAAAACAGGCACCATGGAAGAGACTCCTCCAATGGCACTGAGCAAAAACCACTTGGGACTCCCAAGAGAAAAATCCAACAGACTCGAGAAAAGGTTAAAGCAATATTTCAGCACTTGTTCAGATGGATTCCCCATCCCTGGAAGTGTCCAAGGTCAGGCTGGATGGGCTTGGAGCAGCCTGGGATAGTGGAAAGTGTCCCTGCCCATGGCACGGTGTGGAAAAGGATAAGCTTTAAGGCCCCTTCCAACCAAAACCATTCTATGATTCTTCAGTTATTTTCTTCCCCCCACCCCCACCAAAAATCATGTTTAATCAACCCAAATCAGACTCTGCCTGATCACTGCCAAAAATATTTTAAAACAGACCTACCCTGTGTCAGCTGGAGCTTTTTTGCACAAATCCTGGCTGAATACCAATCCTTTCACATCAGAACCTTCAGCTCCCGTCCCCCGTGTTATCTCATGGGCCGCACAGGCTGCAGGGCAGCACAGACACCCCCTGCCTCCATCTGCTCCACCCCCAAAAGCCACAAAAACCCTCAGCACCTTCCCCAGGAGCTGCAGAGACCACGGTGATGCCACAGGGAAGCAGACAGGAGTTCCCAGCCTCCTGACTCCCCAGCCAGGGATCCAGGAGCTCCCACAGCTGCCAGCCTCCATTTCCCAGGAGCTGTTTGTCCTTTCTGTGTTCCTTCCCCCTGGCAGCAATGTACCCCCCTGCCTTAAAAACCAACAGGTCACTGTGCCCTCAGCCACTGATGGGTCTCAGAGTCACAGGATGGGCTGAGTTGGAAGAGAAGATGATCCCATTCCACCTTCCTGCCATGGCCAGGGACACTTTCCACTGTCCCAGGGTGCTCCAGCCTGGCCTTGGGCACTTCCAGGGATCCAGGGGCAGCCCCAGCTTCTCTGGGCACCCTGTGCCAGGCCCTCTCCACCCTCACAGGGAACAATTTATTCTTAATATCCCATTTTAATCTCTCCTGGTTTTGTTTAAAACCACTCCCCCTTGTCCATTCACCTTCTTGCAAGGCTTTGCTTCACTCCAGACCCCTCTCCCTGTGAACACCCCTGCCCTTCTTCCTTTGGAGAGATCAGTGCCAGGATAAAGGGATCAATAAAACCTTGGCTAATCAAACTGTTTATCCACCACGGGCACAGCTGCTGTGCAAGGCCCAAAGTCACTGCAGCAGAGCTCTGCAAGCCCCTCACAGCCTCAGGGTCTCACCCTTCTCCTTTCATCCCTCTTCGACCACCACAGGGCCTGTTCAGCTGTGAAATAAAACACAGTTGAGCTGAAAAAGAGCTGAAATTTCAAGCAAAAGCTGCTTAATCCAAGTTACACCCACCCACATCCCTCCTGTGGGAAGCAAAGGACACAGTAATAAAGAAGATTCAGAGGTGTAATTAAATAACTTTTTAGTCTTCAACGGTTTAATTTAAACAGACACATCTACTATGCTCTCAAACATATCTACAGCAAAGTTTACAGCCACTTTGTATCTGTCTTGTTCCCCCCCCAGATGGCTGAACCTTGAGCCATCATCTTCTTTTTTTTCTCAGATTTTTTTTTTTGTTTGTTTGTTTGTTTGTTGTCCTTGCAATAAATCCCAGGCAGCAGCAGCTGGGATTCTGTACACAGATAGCAAATACCTAACACCAGCACACAACTCCCAGCCCTGGCATTTCAATTGTACAGGAAAAAAAAAACAACAAAAAAATAATAATAATTAAAAAAAAAAAAAAGAACTCGAGACTGGTGCAGCAGCCAAGTCCAAACAGCAGTTCCAGATGCTGGGCCAGCAGCGCACCCTTCACTTGGAAAGGGGCAGCAGTGAACAGAGAGAGCTCACGTCACACAGTGCAGCTGTGACACAACGAGGGCAGTGCTGGCAGGAGCCTCATCACCCTCCCCTCACACCACACCACAGCACTGCCCGAGGCTTCAGCAAAGCACACGGGAGACACCAAAAAAAAATGCTGTACAGTGCAATTTTAAATGAGATCCTATGCAACAACAGGGACAATAGTGCACGTCAAAACCGGCGCCACATTCAAGAGTTAATAATCGATACAATCAAAATATTGAAGGTACACGTTTCATATTTCCCTTATGAAAACTGTGCAAGTTAGCTCCTTTTCCCTTTTTTTTTTTTTTTTGGTAAATGGCAGAGTGTCCTCGTGGATTGCCCCCCCCCCCAAAAAAAAATAAATTTGGAGATGGGGACTTCCAGTGTCCAGCTTGTTACACAAAGAGTGTGTGCAAAAAGAGCAGGAGGGTGTAAGGCAGTGGCACAGGGAGCAGCCAGAGCTGGCACTGCCCCGGCTCAGGAAGACACAGGGAATCTGCAAACGGGCTGTCACGGGGCAGGGATTGCCCCCTCTGAGGCAGCAAACCCATCACTGACATCAAATATGTGACTGCGCAGGGGAGGCAGGCGGCGAAGCCAAGGAGGGGAGCGACCTGCCGGGCATGTGGGAGACACCGGGGCTGGGAATGTTCCGAGGGAACGAGGGAGCAGCGTGGTAGGACAGCTCGGGGACCACCACAAGATCCTGTCCCCACTCCTGCCAGCCCTCCCAGGCCCGTGCCACGGAGCCTGTGCCACAGACGAGGCGCTGCAGGGCCCAGGATTGTGGAACAGGGGCTGCTCAGGAGGACACCAGCACTGCCACGGGAAGGCACATTCCCGGGATCCGCCTTTCCCGAGGCACACACGGGGCCTGGGGGGTGCCCTCAAGCACAAGGGGAGGCTGAAATCGGTGCCACGGCTCAGAGGGAACGTGCTGCCTTTTGTTGGCTGTCACAGCTGGCTTCCCCATTTCCTCGGGTGCCTGCAGTTTGCAGGAGAGGCTGGAGCAGCCAGGCAATTAGAGCCAAAAAAAACCCAAACCCCACAACCCTCTCTGCTTCTCTATTATTTAGCTCAATCTATAATTACTGTGTTAGGGAATTGCATAACCTTTAGAAGCGTGTTTTATGTATAGTCTATTACGGGGAAAATAGTTGCCTTCTGAATCCTTCCCATCTGGCTGCTGGGATAATGGATTTCAGATGGAGAAATTGGGAATGGGGTTGGGAAACACCACCCAGGCAGGTGCAGATCCCAAAAGACATCGTTTCAACGGGTGAACAATCATTCCAAGGGCTCATATGAACAACGTACCCCGAGGAATCTCCGGGTCTGGAGGAGGGAAGAGCCCAATTCTGCCTCCCCTGTCATGCAGAACACAGCCCCAGCCACCCTGAGCAGCATTCCCTGTGTCCCGCTGGATTTAGGGAACAAGGCTCCAAACCTAGAAATAAACTGGCATTGCGAGCAGGGGAAATCTCTTCTGCCTTAAGTGAGCCATGTTTTCAAAGGGATGATGCTATTTTTCAAGCCAGAGGACTTCAGGGCTAAGTTCAGCTTAGGCAAGAAGGAAATAATTAAGGAAACAAGGACTGAACAAAAGGCATTAAGATAGCACTTGACCACTATCACATAATTTTATATAATCTCCTTGGTTATAGAATTTTCTTACACTGCATTGAGTGGCTACATGATTTTTGCAGGTTCCTGCCCAGCTACTTCTACAAGATCCTGCATTTTCACACATATCTATGTGAGGTGGCTTTTAAATCAAGGCAGCTTCATTCCATAAACTTGGAAGCTCAACAGTTTTCCAGAGGGATCCCACCACTGACCTCCTGCAGTTCTGTTCATTCCAGCAGAACCAGGCTAACAGGAAGTTCTTTCCTGGATAATCCCAGCCACATGTGCTGCTGTTAATTCAACTTTTCCCAGTCCTGTGGAGCTTCCCACAGAATCAAGCTGAAAAAAAAATGCCTCAGGGAGTATTTCAGACCTACCCCTACCTGTCTTTATAAAGGAGAAAAAAAAATGAAATCACAGGAGAGTACTCTGATTTTATAAAAAGCAGATTGAAGCCACAGAAACAGAAAAAGCAGCTACTGAATACAAAGTGAAATGGGAAAAAGCTTATCCCTAAAGTCTTTAAGCAGTTTTAGCAGCTACAAATCATCTAGACTCTTAGTAATTTTTTTTTTTTTTGTAGTGTGATGGCCCCTTCATCTGCAGCAGATCTGTGAGGTCACCTGAACTTCCAGTTTCTGCTTCTGAGGTTTCACAAGATGGGCATAAGAGCACAAGAAAGAAAAGCACATCAGGTGCAACAAAAGTGTTTTGCTGAGTTGTAAATGAAGTGCTGCTCTTGCACCCTGGCAATGCTGTGAGCCTGGCCAGGTGTCCAAACCCAGCCAGGGGGCTGGAATTTCTAAGAAGGCAGCTTGGCTCTGGTTTAAAGGACAGCTCTGAGCCCTGTCCTGCACGTGAACACCCCCACCAACTACTAAACCTTTTTTGTTTTCCAGGTAGAATAAAAAAGTTTGTTCCTCCTTAGGAGATCCTTGTCCACGAGGGACAAATCCACCTAAAGGTCATGGCTTAAACATTTAGCAGCAGAATCCCTCCTTCAATTCTGTATTGCACTGAAATGTCTTGCTCTGGGCTTGGTATTTAACTTCCTGCTCCCGAGCCAATGCTGAACACAAAAACCCAAGTGTGAGATGTGAAGGCTACTGAGAATACTGTGTAGACTGACAGAACCTTGTAATTTGATTTCTAGATTTCCTAGGAAATTAAAGAACTAAGCTGCCTTACCTACTCTTGGAGAGAAAAGGTGCTTCCAGACAAAATGCCTTTACCTATCTATATAGAACTCTGTATTTTAATCCTGCGAGTGTTCAACAAAACCAGAAAAAGTTCAAAATAAATTGGAGACATCCTGTCTCTTGGCCCATCCTGGTCATCCACGCAGTTGGAGGTAAAGAGTTCCAGCTTCTGCTGACACTGTACCCAATTCTGAGACAGAAAAGCTGCCAAGAGGGGACATTGTGCCCAGCTGTGTCTTCTGTAAACAAAACAAAAACCCCCTCCCCAAAAAGCAGGGAGGTTCGTGGAGTGAAGGGCTCAGCAGTGGGAGGGTCAGCTGTACCCAAGGGCTCAGCAGAACATGCACTTTCCACATTTCTTCCTGGATGTAAAGGGGGAAAGCAAAGGCCAGCTCAGGGCTCCTGCACCTCCTCATCCGCCTCCAGCTCCGCCAGCTGCCGCCTCAGCTGGTTCACCTTGGCCTGCAGCTCCTTGTTGTACTTGATAATGTTCATCCTTTCCTCTTCGGCTTCCTCCAGGAATTTGGAAGGCCTGTTCCACCGCAGGAAGACACCTGGAAGCCCACAGACATCCAGGTCACAAGGGGTTCTTGAAAACAGGAGGAATTCATCGAGGTCGTTCACGTTCCAGCACCTCTCAGGTAAGGTGCACACAGCTCACATAATTCTTCCCTTTCCCTCCCCACTAAATGGCTTCTCCCCCCCCTCCTCTCCCAGCTCACCATCCTATTAAACAAGGTTAATCAAAGAAAAATGACAAATGAGGGAGTGTTAATTCCATTTTTCCTCCTACACTTATCAGACCACTCCATTTTCGGTCTCCACCCTGCCATGACAGCCTGCTCGTGTCCCTGTCATGAACTCTTCAGCACCCACCCGATGGGGAAAGGTTCTGCAGCAGAGAACCCACTGCACAGGGATTCTCCAGAACGGCCAGCAATGAAACCTGACCAAAAAATCCACAAGAGAGATATTGCCTGCAAAGGGGAAAGCAAAGCTGGCTCACCTTCCCAGAGCTGCAGGCTCTGTGGGGCCACGGAGGGCCAGATGACAAGGCTGTTGGCCTCATAAAGAGGGTTCTGGAACCTGCTCAGCTCTTCAGGCCTGTTCACCCAGGACCAGAGGGACATGGTCTTCTGAGGCAGCTTCAGTTTAGCCCTAAGAAACCCACAGGAGCAAGTCAGTTTTAGACACTTGGATCTGGGAGGCTCTCGTCAGAACCACACAGACAAGGCTGCGAGTTTTTCCACGTGCTACTTCCCCCCAGATAATTCAAGTTAATCCCTTCCCCCATCATGGCACAGGGTGTAAACCTAAAAGCAATTTACGCAGCCTGGCTGTTAACAATTAGTTCTGAATAAAAAGATGGGGAATTAACACTTGTAAGTTGGCTGCCTGCTGTCTAGGTGAAGAATCAGGCACTTCCCCACTGAGTGCCAGGTTTGGAAAGGGATCAGGCTCCTGAGTTAAGGCAGAGCTGGGAGGTGGGGCGGGGCTGGGCTGCATCAGGGAAGGATGCAGGAAATGGAATTCTCAAGCACATAAAAGCAGTTTCCTTGCTGGAATGGGCGTGTCTGACAGGTCCCTCTGGTGGCAGCAAGGAACTGAGCACACGGAGCACGCAGTGCTGCTTTCCTGGGGCAATCCCACCTCCAGCAGTTCCGGGCATCCCTGTGCCTCAGATTCCAGAAAATCTCCTTCAGCCTGCACTGGCAAATTGAGCTGCCAGCCAGGCAAGGAGATTCACCTCTCCTGTGAACGCTTCAGACAGCACAAGCTTAACATCAGACTTCAACCCCTGCCTGTGCTCCCAGGCTGACGTGCTCAGATGTGACAGGCAGGTTATTACACATAACATTCAATACTCCTCCAAATTTCAGCCTATTGGTTTCAAGTCTAACTTGGTTTTGCAGATGACTGGTTCAGCAGCCCTGCAGAAGGCAGCAGAGTCTCTTCTAAGCCCAGACTACTTCAAGGACAGAGAGGTTTACAGGAAGCTTTAAACTGCCTCCCTTCTCTGGAGAATCTGTTTTTCCCTTCCTGTCCAGTGGCCTTCAGTCCAGCAGGAGAGCCTCAGCCACGGCCTTTACTGGAGCCAGGAGTCCTGAGCTCCAAACAGGAATCCAAACCTCCCTGGCAGCTGTGGGCAGCTCCAGTCCTTCCCCCTGTTTCTGCTCCCACGGGGCTCTCAGGACCACCAGGCTACAGAGCCACGTTCCTCCCTCACAGCTGAGGGACAGAACTGTCAGCTGTGGCCTTTGCCTGCCTCAACCTCCTCCTCCAGGCCTGCATGGACAAGTCTGCTGCCCACAGCTGTGACTCACATCAGGCTCCAGAACTCCATAACCAAACTGGTTATTCTTTTATGGAAGAGTTCCTGTGTGAGAAACTCAATAAACTGGTGATGGGAGGAGTTTTTTTGGCCGGGTTGGATGCGGTCTGGAGCAACCCGGGATAGTGGCTGGTGTCCCTGCCCACAGAAAGGGGGTTGCCATGAGATGATCTTTAACATCTCTTCCAACCCAAACCATTCCATGATTCTGGGACCTTCTTTTAGTCCAACCCAGCCCAACATATTAAAAGATTCAAGTCGAGCCCCCTGACTAACCTTTCATTCTCGTTGTTTCCCAGGAAAGTCCCGAACTGGGAAGCGTAGGCGTGCTCAAAGAGCATGATGAGGAACTGCTCGTTGAACTCGAAGGAGCAGGGGAACTGCCGATGGATTTGCCACACGCATTCCAAAAAGAGCAGGAACACCGGGGCCTCCCACTTCTGCTTGCTGTTGGAATAGGCTGACTGGGCACAGCGCTGCTGGAAAGGGTGGCCAGCCTGGAGGGAATCAGGGACAGCGTCACACAGCAAGGAATGGGATGGGAGGACACGTGGAAAAACCACTTCAGAGCGAGTTCTGTCCATGCAGCTGCTCAGGCAGCCAGGACCAAGCTGTGAGAAACCGTTATCCCTCTGCTGGCACTGCTTGGGGCACCTCAGATCTGGGATTCAGGTTTGGGCCCCTCCTGAGAAGAAAGACATTGAGGAGCTGGAGTGTGTAAAGGGAAGGGAACAGAGCTGGGGAAGGGGCTGGAGCAGCAGGAGAGGCTGAGGGAGCTGGGAAAGGGGCTCAGCCTGGAGAAAAGGAGGGACCTTGTGGCTCTGCACAACTCCTGACAGGAGGGGACAGCCAGGGGGATCAGCCTTTGCTGCCAGGAAACAGACCCAGGATGAGAGGAAATAGCCTCAAGTCACACCATGGGAAGTTTAGATGGGATATTAGGGAAAATTTCTTCATGGAAAGGGTTGTTCAGCCCTGGCACAGCTGCCCAGGGCTGTCGAGGAGTCCCCATCCCTGGAGGGATTAAAAAGCCACGTGAATGTGGCACTTGGGGACACAGATGTGTGTTGGCCTTGGCATTGCTGAAGGACAGTTGGGCTTGATAATCTTAAAGGTATTTTCCAACCTAAACGGTTGTGTGATTTTCTGACCAGTTTCCCTGCCTTTCTCAGGCTGTGTTTGAGCAGAGAACGTGAGCAGGAGCAAGCTGGGGTGGGTGCACCAGACTGCCAAGGCACAAAGAGCACGACTCAGGTTTGATGGCTTGGTCTGAACAGTTTTTTCCAACGAGATGGAAGAGGTGAAACCTGGTCCAGTGGAAGGTGTCCCTGCCCGTAGCAGGAGGTTGGAATGAGAGGAGCTCTGTGGCCCCTTCCAACCCAAACCATCCTTGATAAGAGATGTTCACCTCGAGCACACACAACAGGCAGGTCCCCAAAATCAAAATCCTGCCGTGAGAGGCAGAGGCCCCAGGAGTGCCAGAGGGACAAATGATTCAGGTAATGATGCTGCTCTTTAGGACAAAAGACACTCACCCTCAGCGGGGCTGCAACACAAGGCCCAGCCTGTTGGCTGCCCCTCAGGCTGTTTCCCAACCCCAGTGTCTCTGGAACTGGTTGCTGCTCTGTCCAGGGGTGGTTCTTACCTGCAGCCACTCTCTCACTACGAGAGCCTCGAAGCCACGGATGGTCCTGCACCTTGGATCCAGGATGATCTGTGCCAGGGAAGTGACCTGGAGTGTGGAATCTGTCCCTTCACTGCCGTGGACTAACACTGAAGCACCTTCCCTGGGAAAGGTGGGAAGGGATAAGAGTGTGAATGAGCAGAACCCATCCCAGTGGATGCCATTGGATCCCATGGACACCAGTGCTGAGGTTTGGCTGGCTCTTCCCCACCCCTGCAGCCCAATCCCACACGGATCCCACACGGATCCTCATCAACAGTGACCTGAGCTCTGCATCACTAAAGGCTCAGTGTCTTGCTGAGCAGTCTGCAACTCCAGATCCTTTCCCACACGGACAGAAAGTGCACGGTGAGACCTCCCTCGTGGTTCTCACTCTGGGATTAGCATTCCTCTGAGTTACAGTATGGAAGTGCAACTCATCCCATTCAACCCTCTTTGACACCTTCCACTATCCCAGGTTGCCCCAAGCCTCGTCCAGCCTGGTCCTGGACACTTCCAGGGATCCAGGGGCAGCCACAGCTTCTCTGGGCACCCTGTGCCAGGGCCTCCCCACTGTTATAATACAGAGTTTCTCCCCAATATTTAATTTAAACCTTCTGTCCCTACCTAAGCTTCACCTTTCTCTACACTAATTTTCTAATGCTATTTTCCCCTTTTATCTTGCAGGCTTTTAAGATTCTGAAAGACCTGTCCCAGCCATTCCCTCCCCACAGAAAACACAACAGAACTCTCCTTGTCAGCCCAGCTCTGACCTCCAGGCTCCGAGGCAGGCAGGTCAGGCACCTGGAACTGACCTGCCACGGTGCCAGGTAAACACAGAAAGCAAAGCTGAGGTTAAAAATTATGAAATCAGCCACTGTCCCAACAAGCCAGAAGGGTTTCATCACTGATCTTTCCCATTACATGCTTGCAGGAAAGAATTTCAGATGAAACTATTGATCCAGAGCAATCCTTTCCTGGCACAGCCAGTAATGAAACCAGCACTGTCAGGGCTTTTAAAAAGCACAGAGCACCCATTTGAATGCAGCAGTGCTCTTTCACCACTGAGCCTGCATTTCAGCTGCATTCCCCAGCTCCTACGAAAAGCCAGGTTTTCCCCAAATTCTGGGATGGGCTTCTCCCACCCAGATAAAACCTATTTAAGTTCCTGCATCTGGCCTTACAAACCCTGGCACTGACAGCAAGCGCTGGCTCTGCAGCCTGAGGGTGAGCACGAGTCAGCTGAGTCAGCAGCATTGGTGAAAGAAATGTCAGGTTAAAAGAGGTCACAAGCACTTAGAAGGGATGAGCAGGATTGCCTGGATAGGGCTGTGGGGATAAAAATATAAGAGGGGAAAAGCACTGGACCAAATCCTGGAGAAAACAAGGAGATGACATTGTTTTAACCTCTGGAAGTGAGGTGTGGTATTGGAAATTTGCAGCTGAAAAGAAAAAAACCTACTTCTTAAAAAAAAAAGAAAAAAAAAAGAAAAAAAAAAAAGAAAAAAAAAAAAAAAAAAAAAAAAAAAAAAAAAAA
>VWZN01022258.1:0-10806 GCA_013396955.1 Regulus satrapa | reverse complement strand
ATCTCTGTGTCCCCTTTTCCAGGCCATCCCACAGCATTTCAAATGGACCTGTTTTAACCCAAACCTTCAATAAAACTCTCTAAATTAGCTTGGCCGCAACAGACACAGGAACATACTTAAACATATGATCCAAAACCTTTTCTTAGCAAAGATTTCCTCCCTCCTCCTGATTTATTGGAGGAACATTCCCTCACCATGGGGAAACAGAATCTGCCACGACTACAAGTGAGCCAGACCACGGTGGGCAGTTATTGATACTGCCAGAGGTATTTAATGAGCAATCTGTAACCAGTGAATGAGCAACCCAAGACTTTCTGCAGGAGATTTACCTGTCAATGCACTGAGCAGCCAGACAAGCTGCAGTCAGCAGCTCCTTGATGTGAGTGAGCCAGTTGGAAGCTTCCAGTTTACTGAGCCAGCGGTCCATGTTGTGTGACTGGTCATTGCAAGCCTCCACCAGCTTGATGAAGCTCTCCTGCAGGATATTGAACCTTTGGGAAAAGGAAAACATCACTGAAAGCACAAGCAGTAACATAGGAACAAAGACATGGATTATTTTGTGTTTGTAGATTGTGTTTATTCATTCCTCTCCCTCTCTCCGGTGCTGTAAATAATCAGCAACAAATGTAAGTTCACATAAAATCTTTGGAAGCAAAACCAAACACTTCAAGTATTTGTCAGGAAATTCCTTATTTAACTGCTCAAGAGCTGGCCTGCAGCTCCAGTAACATTACTGTATGTCTGTGTATACAGTAGAAGGACCCCCCAAAATTAAGGCTTTAAGAGAAGTTGAACAAGGCCAGACTAAAAGTCTGTTTAATTTAATAACTTGTCTCCAAATGACTGACAATATTACATGTCCAGAGAAAAGCACTGGATCACAGAATCATGAAATGGTTTGGGTTGGAAGGAAACTTAAAGCCCATTTCATTTCAACCCCTTGCCACGGGCAGGGACACCTTCCACTACCCCAGGGTGCTCCAAGCCCTGTCCAACCTGGCCCTGAACACTTCCAGGGATCCAGGGCCAGCCACAGCTTCTCTGGACAAATCCTCTGCATAAGAGGAGTGTGACAGCCCCAGAACACACACTCCTCTGCAGAAGTTTTCTGCCAAGGTACCTGCTCCTTCCTTGCAAAGGGGAACACAGGAAGGCTGGAGCGTGGCTGAGGACGGTCAGGGAAAGAAACAGCACAGGGAGATAGATGCCTGATGGCTGCAACCTGCAGCAGGTTGCTCAAACCAAAAATCCCCTTATCCACATATCCTGGTTTTGCAACAGAAGGAACAGGCCCCTGTTACCAGGAACCAGGACACACAACTCTTCTCACGGGAGCAAATCCCTCGTGGAGGCATCACCGCTCTGCCAGCGTGACCGTGACGCAGCCGAGCTCGGGGGAGAGCCGGGTCTCACCCACCTCTCGATGTATTTGTGAATCCTCCTCCACTGGGGGTAGTGGACTTCTTGCTCAAAGCCCCCTCCCTTGGCCCTGGCCTGCTGGGCCACAGCCAGAGGCCGTGTGTCGATGACGAAGCCGCGGCGGCCGGAGCGCAGCGTGGAGTTGATCAGCTTCTCGTCCTCCTTGCAGCGCCGCCCGTTGGTGCCTGTCAGGGGCTGGCTGCTCCTCATCATCGCCTGGGGACACACAAAACCACGGGTGAGGCACTGCAGATGCAGAGAACCCTGACTGAAAGGCACCGAGCCTTGCCCTGAATCCCTCGGTTCGTTTCGAGCTCCATCCCTCTCAAGGGTTGAGTGTATTTGAAACGGAATTAGAAATGCTTCGATCCAGCAATCATTGGGCTGGGCGAGTTTTAAATGCCAGGCATCGTCTTAAAGGCTTTATCCCTTCTCAAGCACCACCTTTGTGAACTACTGAGCTGCCTCCTCCCTGCTGGTGGCTCCTTTACAAGCCCTAGGAGTGTTTATGGATTCCCTGGAACTGTTCAAGGCCAGGCTGGATGGGGCCCTGAGCAGCCTGACCTGGGGAGAGGCACCCCTGTCCACGGCAGGGGGTTGGAACTAGATGGCCCCTAAGGATCCTTCTGACCAAAATCATCCTGTGATTCTATGAAACCAACTTTCCCAGGATTGTCATTCTCAAGGTTTAGTCCCAACTCTGTTCTTAAAACACTCACATTGCTCATGTATTAAAGGTGACATTTTTACCCCATGGATGGACTAATAAACCCCAAGTCCACAGATTGATGAGCTGAGATTTCTTGTTAGCAAATGCCTTTCCATTCAGAAGCAACCCAGCAGCTCAAATAATTATGAAAACGTGAGGGCAGCCAGTCAGCAACCCCAGACAGAGCTGAGAACCCAGAGCCAGGAGGGCAACGAGAGTGACAGCATTACTGCCACAACTGCAACACTCTGAGTCAAATACTCTTGTACTCCTCACATGAAACATGCACAGTTTGGAGAGCTAACTGAGTACAAATCTTCCTTCAGTGGTTTTCAGTTGAGCTGAGAAAAAGCAAAAAGCACAACTGATGTGGAGTAGGTGGTAGGCTGCTTTTAAAGCAAAGAAAATCCCAAGGTACTTCCGAGTCAGACTGGACAGCTTCAAATAGAAGGCTTACAAATTTTGGCCACAGGAGGTGAGAAAGCATTAGCGCATAAGAGGAGACTGTATCAAGTTTAAAAACTGCAGGTTGGACATCCCAGCTTCCTCAGAAGTGGTTACATCAGCAAGAGACACAATTACCCAACACTTTCAAACAGTGCACTGCTTAATTACCGTGTATCAGTCACTCCTTTAGATTCTGCCTCCTCAAAGTCTGCTCAAGACCAAGATTTTGCTGCTCCCAAATCCAGTTACCCTGCCAGGCTGGGAGAACAGACTGTCCTGATCCTCCTTGCACAGTCACACAGCAGAAGCAGCGTTGGCTCTGCTGTCACCAGGGCTGTGACGAGGGCCCACCGCTCCCAGACAGGACAATGTGCCATCCCTGCCACGAAAATCTTGGCAGGCACAGCCACTCAGGGTGCCAGCAGCGGCTTTAAGAGCCTCATCTTGTTCTTGCTGCTGGAATCGAGTTCCTGCCATGCACATTCCCAAACAAGCAGAGCAATGGCTATTTCTAGGATGGAGATTACTCATTCCATCACCCACAACCAGCTCCGAAGAGGAAGCCAGAAAATAAACTTGGGGGGGGAAGGGGTAAAGCTCTTCTGTTAATTCCAGAGCATGAAACCCACAGATTCCCACACTTCCTCCGGGCACAAGCACCCCTCAAAGCCAGCTCACCATCCCATTTTTCTTGTGGTAGTAGCTCAGCACGGGGAAGCGGCCGCCGTGGCGGAACAGGGCGACTTTGCGGAGCGCTTCGTCATCGACGGATTTGGGGACGATGACGACTGCAGGGTAGGAGGGACACACGGAGAATTCCTTGTTCACACAGCTCAGACGCCATTCGTTGGTCTGGAAAACACCAGAGCGCAGCTTTGGGTCAGAAAAGACATGATATGGGAGAGGAAAAAGGGGGAAGAAAGACTTCCACGCACAGGATAAACAGAGTCGTATTTGTGATCTGCCCCATTTGCATCACTAATTATTATTATTATAATAATCCTCTAAGTAGTCATTTACGAGGCTGTTGACCCATTAATTTTTCCAGCACATCCCTTGGTGCTCCCTGCAATCATTTCCTTGCAGCAGCTCCCAGAAATTCATTCCCCAGAGCGCAGATAAAAGCTCGGAAGCAATGGAAGAACGATCAGGTGCCTCCGGGTCTTGAACAACATTTCCTCCTCTGGTTTATCCACATCCTCAAACAGCAGAAAATGAGCCCAGGTGGGCAGAAATGGGTGATTGTGGCTCACAGGCACAGCAGACAGCAAGGGGAGATCCCAAAGAGAAATGTATTCTCACAAGAGGGGAAAAAAGTTAATTTACAG
The DNA here is from genome assembly GCA_013396955.1 of Regulus satrapa. Lineage (NCBI taxonomy): Eukaryota > Metazoa > Chordata > Aves > Passeriformes > Regulidae > Regulus > Regulus satrapa. Next base: position 6,903 of record VWZN01022258.1, on the reverse strand, counting down.
GTACAGACAACACGGGCCCAACCCTCCACCTGTGCTGAAAAAAAGAGTTCACAAGACAAAGCTGGCCAAGAAAGGCAAGAATTTCCACCCACCCCAGATGTTGAAGCTGCTTTGAGGTTAAAATTTCAATTTCAACATCTCCAGCTCGGATCTTTTCTGTGGGCTCAGCTACAGTTCTTCCTCCTAAAGCACCTCTGGAAGCAGCCAAGCACCGAGGGCTCCTCATGAGCTCCTGTGATGCAACTGCTCCAGCTCCAACAGCCAAAGCCCTGGGGAAAAAAAAGTGCTGAAAGTGGCACCTCACAGGCACTTGGCATGAGAATTCCAGCTACCTGACACCCAGGGTCACCCACAGGCCTTGGCTCCAGCTCAGGGAAAAAGGTCAGCAAGGAGCTTCTGCAGCAGGGAGAGACCTCAGAGATCCATCCAAGCTCTGCCCATCTGAGCTCAAGGAAAGTTTGAGGCAGACAAAAGGGCAGAGGGATAAGGCAGGACAGAGGGATTAGGCTGTGACAAAACACACAAAATCCACATGGATTCAGGTCTGTTTGACTTAACATGAATTAATTGCACTCCTCTGATCAGAATTCCTTTCTTCCAGATCCTTCCTACCTCTTGCCACACCCCTCCTGATTGCTACCTGCTTCTGTAAATCCACCTGACTGGCTCACTGGTCCGGTGGAAAAACTGGGATCAATTCAGGAATGTCTTCTGGCAATGAAGCCTTTCCATCAACTGAACAACCTGATCTGACTCACACCACTATTTCAGCAGCAGCAGGAGCAGCTCCAAGGCATGGAATGCGTGGCTTAGGAGGCAGGAAAATTGTCCTTTTTGGTGGCAGCCTAAAAAAGAGGCTGGGAAAAAAATAAATATCAGCATCAGGAGCAGCAACTGCTGCCTGTATGCAGCAGCCCAGCTGGACACTTGTGCACCATTCCTGCTACAACCTTATTTCATTATTCATTAGCCTCAAAACAGCTCACCTCCACTTTAAAAAAAGCAGAGATTCTCCCAGATGCAAAGTCAAATTGCCTCTGGCCATCGTGTTATGAGCAGAGATGAAAATTTCTGGGACACAAAAGGGATGTGCCTGGCCACAGCTCCAGCTTTTAGTGCACCAGCAATGGGATTTCTAGCAGGGTTTTGGGGGAGTCTGTGTTGATTTACGAAGGAGGGCGTGCAGTTTGAAAACGTGGCTCTGGAATATCAAACTGATAAAAACCTCACCGAGACACAGGACGTGGAGAAGGAAAAAAAAAAAAACAGAACTCTGGGGAACTCTGGCAGCACCAGAATGGGAAGGAATGGAGGAGCAGCAGATTTATCCTGATTTAACCCCCACTGTGGTAACCTAACCCTGCCCGTTATGTCACCCTGCTGGGATTTCCATGGCGAGGAGGAGCCTGGCAGCACTTGGCACCATTTGTCTTCCCTCCAACAGCTCCTGCTGCAGACATCCCATTAACCTCTGCACTGCCAGCTCCAGACTGCCCAAAATGACTCCTTCAGATCTGGCCTGGCTGGAATTTGGAAACAAAAAGAGCCAGCAGTAACTGGAAGAGTGAGGCAGCAGCAGAGGAAGCAGAAGGACTGTAAACTTGGGGGGGGAAGGAGACCTCACTTTCAACCAGGTAACTGTGCTGTGTGAAACTCAGGGAGTGCAAAGTGAACCCTTAATTCTCCCAGCAAGACATCTGAGCTTTTAGGAATCAAAAAAAAACCAAAAAAAGGTTAAGGGTAAAAGCAGCAAAGGGATGAGAGCTGTGCAGAAAGGAGAGAGAACTCCAGAGAAAAAAGAAAGCAGTGATTTTTAAACCCAGTGCAGGAACAACTCTTGGATTTCTACTTTTCCTGTCCCAATTCCTCCTAAAACTTAAAATTGCCAGGAGAGGTAATTTTCCACAAAAACATTGGGAAACAAGTCAAGCTCTACCAATAGGCCTTAAAAAAAGTCAAGAACCCAGCCCAAATCTTGGGAGATCCTGCAAAGCCAGAGGCCATTCCCAAGGAACAAGCACTGCTGGGATCAGACTGTGCACAGACAAGGAGCAGAACAGATGTAAAACTGATGCTTGTCTGAAAAGAGCAAAATATAGTTCACAATTATCATTTAACCTGAGCCCAAACCCAGAAAATTCTGACTTTTAAAAGGAGCTCTGACAAAAAAGATGAAGTACAACAGAGTTGTTCAAAACCTTGAGATCTTTCCTGCCAAAAAGGAAAAGGGAGAAAAAAGGGAGGGGAAATGGAAAGAAAAGGGAGAAAAAAGGGAGGGGAAACTGAAAGAGAGGAAAAGACAGGGAAAGAAAGAAAGAAACGGGGGGGAAAGAAAAAAGAGAAATGGGGAAGAAAGAAAAGAGGAAAGAAAAAGGAAGAAAAGGGGGAAAGAAAAGGAGAATGAAGCAAGTGATTTTCTTGGCAATGAAATACCTTGGTGTTAATTCTACTGTCAGTGTACAAACTTCTCAGGCCTCTTCACCTCATTTTAGGAAAGTGAATTTCCATGGTCAGTTTGCAGCATCCTGCAGTTCAGAATTTGACCAAAGAGAAACCTCTTGGCTGTCCCTTTGACTGCTCAGAAAATATGAACCCCTGCACATACTCTGAATTCTGTTCAGCCCCTCAGCGTGCAGGGAAGAATCCAAATTACATATTGCATTCTCCAAATATTTAATGTATTATCTAACTTTTTAAAAGAGCATTAACTTTTACACTGCATTTAGCCATCAGAGTGCTGCAAACAACTCTCCTGCAGCAGATAAATGTGGAATTAATAAATTACTAGAGCTGTAGGGTGGGTGAAATAGTTTTTTGACTTGTTATCCTACTGGGGAAGGTACAGATCCAGATGGGTGATTTAGCAGAGGCAGGAACCTTTGGAATTCTACTCATTTGACTTCTGGGAGAAAGATTTAAATCATCCATTTCCTTGTTCCAGCCCGTCACATAAAGCAGTGCCATTACAGAACAGGAATCATTTGGTCAACGAGACAATTTATCTGTTGTTCAGGAGATGTAAATCATTGGAAGGTGGCTTTTGACACCTTTTCTTTCAAAATGTGAAGTTTGGGGTTAAAAGCCAAGAATTCATCAACAGCTGTCAGGCATAGAGAGATTTTAAAGGAATGAATGATTGCCCTGGGAACGTGGTGCTCAAAAGTAATGAGGTTTTTTAAATGTGATTCTTACACGGAGAGGATGTTCAGAAAGGCAAGCGAGTGACAAATGAAGTTTTAAATCCCTGAAAAAATAAGGAAAAAAAGAATATTAATGGACCCATGAGCTGGATATGATAACAGTTGGTCTGTCTTTGGATGGCAGAGGAAGATAAGACACATGAGAGTGCTCTGATGGTGAGACAAAAATAGCCAGGCCTCCAAACCCCTTTAATTTTCTGGTGATTTCATCAACTGAATTTGGTCAAGCTAATCACATTATTCAGTTGTTACTCATAGGCAGAAAGTGATACAGGCTGCAGAGAAAAGGGAAAAAAAAAACAAATTTAAAAAAATCAATGCTCTTGGATGCTGCACTAATGGATGTGGGCTCAGAAACCTGAGCTGCTGGAGCTGGATGAGAAACAAAGACCTGGAACATAGAAATTGCAAACCCAAGGAATTATTAAAAACAGGCTCCTGCAGCCAAGGTAGTTCCCACTCTACCCAATTCAGCATCCTGAAAGGAAATTTGAGTAAGAGACACAACAGGTAATGCCACAGAAACAATTCCTACCCAAAACAAAAATCAATGTGCTCAGCAGAACCTGGAAAAAGAGAACTGGAAGTTTCCTGCTTTTTGAACCTCCTGAATATTTCTCCAGCATCAATTTAAGAAAAAAGTGTTTCAAACTGGGCATCTTCACTGTCATCCTCCTAAAGAGCATTTTTTTTTTTTTAACCAATGTCATTTCAGTGAAGGGTTTGACAAATATTCATCTTACTCTACTGCAGATCAAAATTAAGAACAACAAAGCCAGGACAAAGGATTTAAATTTGCTATTCCAATTAGACAACCAATTCCAAAGGCCAAAAACATTTCCTACCTTTGTGATTTCCTGAAAAAGCCCTCAAACCTCCACTTGCATAAGGTGAAGCAGCAAAGAAACCTCTGATGCTACAGAGGGAATATTTCAACAGCACTCACTTCTCACCCAGGCACCAAATGGATTTTTAACCATGCAGGATTTCCAGTCCAGCCACTACTGGCTGAGACAGTTCACAAAATATCCAAATGCCTGAGCAAATCCCTCAAATCCCACTCACCATGGAGCTGAGGAGCTCAAACTCTTGCTCCAGCAGGAAGGAGGACCATCCATCCTCCAGGACCTCAAACATGGGCCGGTAGAAGAAGGGATACATGAGGGTGACTGAATCCAGGGTGGAAAGTGCCTGTGGGGGGGACAAGAGAAATCATGGGGTTTGGAAAGAACCTTAAAGCTCATCCCATTCCACCCTCCTGCCATGGGCAGGGACGCCTCCCACCGCCCCAGGTTGCTCCAAGCCCCATCCAACCTGGCTTTGAACAATTCCAGTGATGGGGAGCCCAAATCTTCTGGGAAATACCCCATGTGAAATATTCCAGACTCTGCTTTGCCTTTCAAAACATGAAAAACCCTAACTGGGGGGGGGGGAAAAGGAAAAAAAAAGGCTCTTAAGGCTGAGGTGAGCTCAAGAGCTGCAGGTCAGCGCTCACCTCGATGGAGCTGGCAATGTTCAGGCACTCCTCCATGCCCGGGATGTCCAGCTGGATGATCCTCAGGTCTTTGCATTTGATGACGATGGTGCCCAAGGAGCCCACGAACCTGGAGCAGGAGAGGAAAAGAAGAGCCCCCATAAAAATCAGGATCCTCCAAGGCAGGGGAAGTGTCACAGCCCTTCCTAGGAGGCAAATCTCCATCGGTGGGATTCTGCCTGCGGGGGGCAGCTTTCAGGGCAATGAAGGAAACAAAGGGGACTCGTCCTTTGCTGTTTGCAAGTTTGGTTTTCTTTTCATCCCGCCCTTTTGCTGGGGCGGGGAGCGGAGCTGTTACACGGGAGGCATTGTTAGTAACCACTGGGAGGCCCTGGCACAGCGTGCCCAGAGGAGCTGTGGCTGCTTCAGCCCTGCAAACGTCCAAGGCCGGGTTGAGGACTGAGCGTGGGAAGGAATTCCCTGAGTTTTCCACCCCTCTGCTCCTTTCCTCTCTCAGAAGCACACAGGGGGAAATCGGGGATGAATTCCATCGGCGACAAAGCTCATCAGCACCCTGCAACTCCCCCATCCCGGGCTCTGGGCTTTCTGTCATCGCTGCTGCCCCGTTTCTCCAGCCTCGCTGGCAGGAAGGAGCTCTGCTCTGCCTGATTTCCTCAACAGGCTTTAAAAACACGGGAAGGGTTTTGTAATCCACATAAAAAACAAAAGTGTTGTTATCATCGAGCTGGAAAAAGCACCGAGGTGAGGGAGCAGGGGAAGAAGAAATGAGGGGGGAAATAGAGAAATCTCGGAATTTTCTGCAGTTAAAAGGGGATAGGCAAGAAAAAAAAATAAAATCTGGAGCTCTGCAGCTACAAAAGCACGCTGCTGAAGGGCTACTGATTCCCACCAGCAGCTGGAAAAGTGAGGGATGCCCGTGAGCAGCAGGAGAGGATCTGGGGCTGAGCAAGCCCAGAGCCCGACTCTGCCCCCAGTTTTGGGGGCCAATCCCTCCAGCAGAGCTCTGACATCCTCCCTGTGCACCGTGGGGGAAGCTGCATCGTCCATAAAGTGCTCCAAGGGCTGTGGATGAACCCACGGAGCAAAGGGAGGGGGGGGTTAAGCACAAAAATCCTGACCCTCTACAGGACCCCCAACCTTTGGGGATGCAGCATCAAGCATTGGGAACATCCAAACAGCACGGGAGCCCTGTGAGAAACGGGGAAAACGGTTGGAAAAGGATCCAAGCCGGACTCCAAACCTCCCCCAGCCATTCCAAGGGTTTAATTCACCCTTCCTGAGGAGAAATCCCAACCCTCCCCCATCCCCTGGCACGGCTGAGGGCAACGCCTGTGCCCAGAGCAGGGTGTGGGGCAGCCGAGCTCCTCTCCAAGAGGGGGAAGAGAAACGAGCTTCACTCCTCTGTTATAGAGTTTATTCATAATAAAATAACTGAGGAGGAGGAGGAGAATGAGGCACAAACAGCTAGCGGGGTGTCCCTCGGCGTGCTGCCACAGAGGGCACAGCCCCTCGGGGCGAGTGAGGTTCCTTTCGTTGGAGGCACTGGGTTGTTACATATTCATACAGCTTCATGCATGATTCAACAGCCCCCCTTCCCCGACCGCACCGGTCTGTTCGCTTCTTCTGGTCATAAATTCTTCCCTCCGCAGTTTCTGCCTTTCCCTCCTCCTAAGTTTTCCCTCCAGAATGCAAGAGAGATTTACTGTCACTTAAAAAAAAACCAAAAAAAACCCAAAAAACAACAAACCCCGTAAAAAAAAAAAATATATATATATATTTACAGCACTTCTGAATTTCTTCGTTAACAGCAGAACTAAACAATCAGATTAGCGCCGCGCTTTGCCGCTCTCCATTTCAACACTCGCGAAGGGCCGAGGGTTTAATATCTATATATAACATGAATCTAGCGCCGCGCTTTACCGCTTTCCATTTGAGCACTCGCGAAGGGCCGAGGGTTTAATACCTATTTAAAACACGAATCTAGCGCCGCGCTTTACCGAATTCCATTTCAACACTCGCGAGGGGCCGAGGGTTTAATATCTATATAAAACATGAATCTAGCGCTGCGCTTTGCTGCTCTCCATTTGAGCACTCGCGAGGGGCCGAGGTTTTAAAACCTATTTAAAACACGAATCTAGCGCTGCATTTTACCGACTTCCATTTCAGCACTCGCGAACAGCCGAGAGTTTAATACCTATTTAAAACACG
>VWZN01022257.1:36810-47378 GCA_013396955.1 Regulus satrapa | reverse complement strand
TCGCACACGGTGAGTTTTGGCCGAGCCCTGGTGGCCGTTTGTCCTCTCCTCGTGCCAGACACGCAGCCGGGGCTCGCGGCTCAACATCATCATCATCGCCGAGGGCGCCATCGACCGCAGCGGCAAACCCATCTCCTCCAACTACGTGAAGGACGTAAGCCACTACTCGGGGCACCACCCCCGGCACCACCCCGGCACCCACGGGTGGCTCCCCAACGCCGTGTGCCCTCTTTCCCCACAGCTGGTGGTGCAACGCCTGGGCTTCGACACGCGGGTCACCGTCCTCGGCCACGTGCAGCGCGGAGGGACCCCGTCCGCCTTTGACCGCGTGCTGGTAGGTCCAGGGGAGGACACAGGGAGGGGGAGCCCCGCTCCTGCCACCCCTCTGCCCGATGGAAAGGGTTTGCCAGCCGGAGTGAGGTTCGGATGGGCTCAGCCCCGCTGTGCTGGGCAGAGCTGGGCGCCCGTTTCTCTTCGTTTTCTCACGATTTCGTGGATTTTTAAATAAAGCCATCAGCTTTCCAGTAGTGAATCAGCAGCCACATGGTTTCCAAGCCTGTGGGAGCATCCCACTCAGCTGGCGCTGGTGGCCCCGGTGTCACAGGTGCCCGTGTCCCTTTGCAGAGCAGCAAGATGGGGATGGAGGCGGTGATGGCGCTGCTGGAGGCCACGCCGGACACCCCGGCCTGTGTGGTCAGCCTCTCCGGGAACCAGTCAGTGCGGCTGCCACTCATGGAGTGTGTCCAGGTGGTGAGTACCGGGCAACTTGGGTGGGGGTCCCACTCCCCTCCCTGTGAACCTGGGTGTCACGGTGCTGCATCTTTCTCCCCGCCCAAGACAAAGGATGTGCAGAAAGCCATGGATGAGAAGAGGTTTGAGGAGGCCATCCAGCTCCGTGGAAGGTGAGGAGCACAGACCAGGACTGGGAGAGGCTTCCCTCTTGGGTAGGGGCTTCTTCTTGTGGGGAAGGCTTTGGCCCCTGCAGCCAGAAGGGTGTCCCCAGTCAGTCTTCCAGGGGCAGTGGGGAGAGGGAGACCCCCCCCTTCTCCCAGATGTGCCTCGGGGACACATCACCGTGTCCTTGCAGGAGCTTTGAGAACAACTGGAACATCTACAAACTGCTGGCGCACCAGAAGCCAGCTCAGGAGAAGGTGAGGGGCGACGGGGAGCAGCAGGGTACACCATCCCCGCCTCGGGGACACGCGGGGATGTGCTGTTGCCATCCGTGTTCCCCGCAGAGCCCCTTCAGCATGGCCATTCTGAACGTGGGAGCGCCGGCCGCCGGCATGAACGCCGCCGTGCGCTCGGCCGTGCGCATCGGCATCTGCCAGGGCCACACCATCTACGTGGTGAGCGACGGCTTCGAGGGCCTGGCCAAGGGGCAGGTAAGGGGGACGGGGAGCCCGGCACGCCCTGGAGGATGGGGTTGGGTTGGGCTGTGAGGAGCGGGGCTCTTCCCACCCCTAACCCGTCGCCGGTGCCCGCAGGTCCGCGAGGTGGGCTGGCACGACGTGGCGGGATGGCTGGGCCGTGGCGGCTCCATGCTGGGCACCAAGCGGTGAGTGCAGCCCCGGGGACAGGGGGGGCGGAGGGGAGGGGTCCCCACCATCCTCACCCCTCCTCTTCCCCACCGCAGGACGCTGCCCAAGACCTGCATGGAGAAGATCGTGGAGAACGTGCGCAAATTCAACATCCAGGGGCTGCTGGTCATTGGGGGCTTTGAGGTGCGGCCGAGTCCTCGGTTCGATGTGGGCATCCCAGAAGAATCTTTCTGGGATGCAGACCCGGCAGCAGGGCCAGCGTTTCCCAATCCCTCGGCTGCTTGCAGGCGTACGAGGGGGTGCTGCAGCTGGTGGAGGCCCGCGGGCAGTACGAGGAGCTCTGCATCGTCATGTGCGTCATCCCCGCCACCATCAGCAACAACGTGCCCGGCACCGACTTCAGCCTGGGCTCCGACACGGCCGTCAACGCCGCCATGGAGGTGAGGAGCTCACGGAGCCGCCGTGCTCCACCACCTCCCACCACGGCCTGGAGCGGTGGCCGATTGTCCCCAGACGGGGAGGCAAAGGTGGCTTTTCCCTGGTGTGTCTGTGTGTGTGTGTGACCTCCCCTTCTTTGGGCACAGAGCTGCGACCGCATCAAGCAGTCGGCCTCGGGCACCAAGCGCCGCGTGTTCATCGTGGAGACCATGGGGGGCTACTGCGGGTACCTGTCCACGGTCACCGGCATCGCCGTGGGCGCCGACGCCGCCTACGTCTACGAAGACCCCTTCACTATCCACGACCTGAAGGTGAGCGGGCAGGAGCGGCTCTCTGGCTAAAATGAGAGGGAAAATTGGGGAAGGGAGGGCTCCAGAGGCAGGGCAGGAGCTGGAGGACGTGGCCGTGCCGTGGAGACGCTGGCTCGGTGTCAGGACTGGATGGCTGCCGGCATCTCGGTGTTCACCTTGCAGGCCAACGTGGAGCACTTGACTGACAAAATGAAGACGGATATCCAGAGAGGGCTGGTGCTGCGGTGAGTTGGGTGCCCTTGGGGACAGTCACTGCAAACCCCAGCCCCTTGGCAGGGAGCTGAGCCCTTCCCATGGCCAGAGAGGGTCCTGGGCACGGTGAGGTCCGGCACAGTGGGGCACATGGGGACACTGGCGGCCTCCGCTGCCACCCCCCAGCCCCAGGGTCCTCCTGGGGACGCAGGCCTGGGCTCTGGGCCTCAGGGAGAACAAATCAGCACAAAAAAGGGGAAACAAAGGGCATGCCAGTGGAAGGAGCAGCCCCCCAAGCCCTTTCCTCTGCTCCATAGCAATGAGAAGTGCCACGAACACTACACCACCGAGTTCCTCTACAACCTTTACTCCTCCGAGGGCAAAGGCATCTTCGACTGCAGGATCAACGTCCTGGGCCACCTCCAGCAGGTACAGAGGCACAGGGGACAGGGTGGCATGGGCCCTGCTGGCCCTGAGAGCTGGGCAAGGCCTGACGTCCCCGTTTCTTTGTCCCCAGGGGGGAGCCCCGACCCCCTTCGACCGGAACTACGGGACCAAGCTGGGAGTGAAGGCAGTGCTGTGGATGTCGGAGAAGCTGCAGCAAGTCTACAGCAAGGGTGAGCCGAGGGTTGGGGTTCCCACGGAGGGGTGGAGGAGGCTGGTGCCTGCTGCTCCAGGCTTCCAGGCTTGGCTGCCAGTGAGGTGGCCAAGGTCAGCAGTGTCCCCCTCCTAGGGCGCGTGTTTGCTAACTCTGGAGACACTGCCTGTGTGATCGGGCTGCGGAAGAAGGTGGTGGCCTTCAGCCCCGTGACAGAGCTTAAGAAAGTCACAGATTTTGAGTAAGTCCCCATGCCCTAGCAGTTCACAGACTCCCAGGGGAACCTTCCGGGGATGTCTGCTCTACAGCTGTGTCCCCCTGCACAGGCACAGGCTGCCCCAGGAGCAGTGGTGGCTGAACCTCCGGCTGATGCTGAAGATGCTCGCCAACTACCAGATCAGCCTCACCGAGTACATCTCGGGGCAGATGGAGCATGTCACCCGCCGCACCCTCAGCATCGAGAAGGGCTTCTAGTCCCACCAGCCTGGCCCATAGCCCCCGCCGTGTCCTCTCTGTGCCCACGTGCTGCTGGGGGAGCACCGTGTCCCCTCTGTTCTCAGTAGCCCTGTAGCTTTGCCACAACCCCTTACAGCAGGCAGAGCCCGGTGCTGGCTCCCAGAATGGCACAATCCTGCCCGGAATCACTGCTGCGGGTTCTGGTCCCTGTGCGGATGCAGAAGAGTTGCTTGAGCCCAGCCACACAGCCCAGACCCTTAATCTTCCCTTAGGAGTTTATTGTTATTTAATGATGGGGTATTTTGAGTCCTTATTTAGCGGCTCGACCGCCTGAGCCGACTGCTGCTGCTTGTAGTCGCCTGCCCCACGTGCAGGAGGGGGGTGAGGAGGATGCAGAGCCATCCCAGAGCTGGTCCCAGGAGCTTCTTGCTTCTGCTCTCGAGGGCTGAGCACGGGGGGGTCCTGGCGAGCCCCTGTCCCCTTGCATGACGCTTGGCTGCGACCGTCGCCGCGTGGCTGTGGGCGCCGTGTCCTTCACCTCGCCGCTGCTCCGCCACCCCGGATCCTGCACCGCCCGCGGCGCTGCTCCTCTCCTCTAGAGATAAAACCTGCTGGAGCCACACCTGCCTCCCCGAGTGCTCATTGTGGGGGCGGGACGGGTGGCAGGACAGGGGNGGTGTGGGGGGGACAAGAAAAGCCTGAAAGCAAAACCAAGAGAAGGTTTTCCCAAGCCGGGTTAGTGCCGGGCCAAGAGGTTTCCCGGTTTTGTGCATCCTCAAAGCCTCAGAGGGAGAGTGGGACCACAGGTGAGAGCATCTTCTCGCAATTCCAGGGAAAAATCACTGGGTTCCCACCTTCAAGGGAAATACCCAAGTGCTTTAGGGTGGTGCTGTGCTCGTTCTTGAGGCAGTTTCTCAGAGCACTGGCCAAGTGTTCCGGCCTGGCCGAGCTCCACGCGCTCGGCCATTCACAGGGAGCCCCTTTCCCAGGCCGCTTCCCTCCTGGGGCTCTTGGCTGACGGCTGCAGCCTGCGGGACAGCACCAGCACTCATCACAGCCTTTGGGGTCAAACACGCCGTTATTTTGTCCTCCCCATGGAGCTGTCCCCAAGTGAAAGTTCCCCCTGACTTGCCCCCCTGGCCTTCTCTGGTGGGGTGACTCCGTGGCAAGGGAAAGGTTACGGATGACGTTTATCCGGGTTTCTATACAGCCTGGACGCAATCCCACCCGACATCCTTCTCTCTGCATGGAGAGAGCTGGATCCCGTGGATGGGCTGTTGATGGGTAAGGAGTTGGCTGGATGGTCTCGTCCAGAGGGTCAGCGGCTCAGAGTGGCCATCAGTGACCAGCGGTGTCCCGGGGTGGGCACTGGGAGCAGAGATGCTGAAGATCTGCGTCACTGACGCAGACACAGGGTGGGGACACCCTCAGCAGGTTTGCAGGTGACACCAGGCTGAGGGTGCAGTGACGCTCCTGGAGGATGGGGCCGTGCAGAGGGCCCTGGGCAAGCTCCACAAGTGACCCATGGGAGTCTCATGAGGTTTAACACCTGCAGGTGCTGGTGCTGGCCCTGGGTTGGGGCATCCCCTGGGATCAATCCAGGCTGGGGATGAGCAGATGGAGCAGCCCCTGGAGAAGGACTTGGGCTGCAGGTGGTGAGGGCTGGCCATGCCCCATGCCAGGAGCCCCCTGTGCTGGGCTGGGCCCCAGCGTGGGCAGCAGGGAAGGGTTTGGGATTCTGCCCCTCTGCCCCTGTGCTCAGGTGAGACCCCACCTGCAGAGCTGCCCCAGCCCTGGGGCCCAGCACGGGAAGGACGTGGAGCTGCTGGAGAGAGCCCAGAGGAGGCACCAGGATGAGCAGAGGGATGGAGCAGCTCTGCTGGGAGGAAGGGCTGGCAGAGCTGGGATTGTTCAGCCTGGAGAGGAGAAGCTCTGGGGTGACCAAATTGTGGCCTTGCAGTGCCTGAAGGGGCCAACAAGGAAGCTGGAGAAGGNCAATCACTGATACAATGAGATCTGCTCTGGGGAGTGCACGCAGAGAGAGCCCCGGCTTCTCCTGGAGCTCCATTCCCTGCGTGGGGACCATATGGGCTCTTGCACTCTCTCTCCCATGTGCCACTGCACTTTGGGAGAACCCTTGGCCCTCTCCTTCCCTCCCTCCCTCCCTCAGCCATGGACCTCACACCTGCCTCAGCTGCAGCCTCTCAGAGCCTCCGAGGATGGCTTGAAGGGAAGTGGCTGGGTACAGCTGCTGGCATTTTCCACAGCTGGGAATGGTCTGCATTCACCAGTCGATATTCCCGGCTGAGGCAGGGCAGGGTGACAGCAGGTCATGTGGAAAATCCGTCGGCAGCACAGCCCTGCAGCGGCAGACAGGTTTAGGGTGTGAATGGGGACAGGGGCGTCCCCAGGCTCTCAGATCAGCTGCGCATTGAGGGACAGGAGTCACGCAGCCCCCACACCTCATTTACGCAAAAAAACCCCCCGAACCTGGAGGGTGGAATTCCTGGGAGAAAACAGGCACAGGCACTGCATTCCGAGGATGAGCAGGAGGGGAGTGACTGCACTCCCAGCACATCCAGCCCACCCTGAAAAGAGGGCAGAGCAAGGCTCCAGGAGCATCCTGCAGTGGAAGGCAGGCTGCCAGGGCCCTGGAGGGGCTGAGCCCCCACTGGCTTCCCTGGGATGCTGCAGGGAGCAGTTGGGAGCTCCAAGGGCAGCACCAGCAGCAGCCAAGGATGACGAGCACGGCACGTAGGCAGCGAGCAGCCCAACTTCTCCAGGAATGGTGTCAGCGTGGCCTCAAGGGCACGGCCATTGCTCCACCAGCCCCATGACGGAGTCCTGATAGACGCTTCCTTTGATCACTCGCATCCCAGAAAAGCTGGGGGTCCAGCTCATCCCAGCGACAACTCCCCAGTTCCTTGACACAGACAGGCCAGGGGCCTGGGAGAAGACTTGACAGGGCCAGTCTCCCAGGCCCTGGCTGTCAAAGGAAGTCTGGGACATCATAAATCACACAACTGCAGCTGGGTTTAACGCAGAGGGGCAAGAACGAAGGTCTTCCGAGGAGTTAAAGGCATGAGCAAATCTCTCCCTGAGTGACGAGGGTCAGACTGTCCCTTCCCACCGAGGTCAGGCAAACAGGCTTGTGGACACAGGGCTGTCACCATCCCTGAGGAGCATTCCTTTGTGGCAGCACAGCCTGGACACAGCAAGAACAGGAGCAGGGGGGCCGTGGAAAGGCCACTGCGCCAGGGCAGCGCTGGGAGGCACGGAGGGCTTGTGTCCTGTCTCTGGGGGCCATCGTGCTGCCCAGGTGGCTCTCTGGGCTTTCCTCGGCACCTCTTTTGCTCCCTGCCTCTGCTGTGCTTTGGAGAAGGTGGCAAGACAGCCCCGTGCCCCTGCCCAGCAGCGCTGGGAGCAGGCTCACCGTTTCAGAGGCGCAGTGAAGCGGGAAGGCGTGGGGCTCCCGGCCCTCCTCCTGCTCCAAAGGGCTCACAATGCACTCCCTGAACCAGAGGTAATGGAGCAGTGCCCCCAGCCAGGCCTTTGCTGAACTCCAGCCACCACTTACGCAGCCTTGAGGGATAATTGGGTTTATTTGGTGTGTCACAACGGTTTTGTTTGTACTTAACAGCTCTAGAAAACTTGGTAAGTGCAGTTTTATCAGTTAAAGAGCAACACCCACCCTCGGTGCCTGTGCAAAGCAGGCAGAATGCTCGGGGCCTTTTAACTGGGATGTTTTTTTAAGCTGCTCTAATGCCTGCAGGGAATATCGGGGTGAGAGGACAGCTGAGCATTCAGGATGTGGGAGTCATTTCTGGTTCACCTACGCTGCTCCCAGCTTTCCTTTGGGCTGCCTGACCACCACGGCAGGCGCTGCGTGCGCCAGGAAGGACCTGAGGAAGTCAGCCAGGAGCTGGAAAATAAATTAATAACTGGATATTGACCTTCACCACCTGCACCAGACAGTTCTTGGTGACCATCTCAGGCGATGCCTCCCTGTCAGACCTCAGCAAAGCGAATCTCTGAGGTACAAACTGCCCTCAGAGGGGCTGTGCACCCCCAGGCTGGCTGAGGGGCAGAGACCTTCCCAGCCATAAGCAGGCTCTGCTCCCCCTCGGATCACACAGCACCTCTGGCTGCAGCCCCCTTCCCTTCTGCTTCGCTGGTTTGCCTGCAGCTCCCATCCAAGAGCCCCAGACACACAGGACACAGTGTCAGAGCCTGCTGCACAAGCAGGAAATCTCCAGAGAAGGAGCACCCCAGGCCATGCCCTGGCACAGGAAGCAGAGTGGGGGGCACGGAGGCTTTGGCTTGGCAGCCAGGGACGTGTGGGCAGGACAGCGCCACGGGGCTGGGGCTCCAGGGAGGCTGGAATGGGGATGGGCCTTGTCACTCCTCCTGCAGCTCCTTCTTCTGAAAGGCCTGGAGCCTCCTCGCCACCACCTGCTGGATGATCTCCAGCCCCTCTGCGTCCAGTTCCTTCACGAGAAGCAGGATGGCATTCAGGACATTGCTCTGTGGGGATAAGGCAGACGCTGCTTTCTACCAGCCAGCCAGGACAAGGACACTCGATTTGCTCTGCTCATTCCAGGAACTCCTCCAGCACCACCACCACCACCACCACTGGCAGCAGTTTGGAAAGGCCAGAGCAGCCACCTGCAGCCACAGGAGCTGCACTGACAACCCAGCCCTCGGGGCAAACACAGGCAGAGGCTGCCTGTGGCACGTGACGGGGCTGGAATGCGGGACAAACCCATCGGGCCGGTGCTGTGCAGCTGCCCACGAGCCTCTGGCCACGCTCCAGCCGGGCTCCCCTGAGCAAAGGCACATCCAGGGCCTCTGCACCACCTCGCTGGCCAGCACGTGTGGCACGGGAAAGGACAGGAGCCCCCTGCTCCGAGGAACGGGGAGAGAGGGTGCTCTCCACAAAGGACCCTTGAAGGTCTCCAGGCTCTGTCAAATCACGTCCTGAAGAACTCCAGGGAGAGATTCCACAGCCTAAACAACTTGTCCTTCCAGGGGGAATCTTTTTGTCCAACATCCAACCCTGCAGCTGCAATGTTCCCCCCTTTGGAATGGTCAGAGCAGCTACGGCAGAGCGAGGCAGGGTGGGTTAGATCTTGATGCAACAGCACCGAGTCCAGCACTCTGCAACTCCCAGCTGAACCACCAAAACCCAGGTTCCTCCAAGGCTAGATGATGGAGGGGGCTGAGAAACCACCTAAGCTTCCTGTTCAACAGCCCCTTCCCAAGGTTTGACCCTCCTCTCGCTAAAGAAACACTGCCTAATGTCCAGTCTGAACCTCCCCTGGCACAGATTTGAACCATTCCCATGTCTCCTATCGCTGGATCCCAGGGAGAAGAGCTCGGCACCCCCATCCCCACATCCCCTCCTCAGGAAGCTGCAGAGGGACATGAGGTCACCCCTTAGCCTTCTTCTCTCCAAACCAAACCAACCCAGAGCCCTCAGCAGTTCCTGGACATTTCTCCCAGCCCTGGCACCAGCTCTGTTCCCCTCCTCTGGGGACATCCTAGCTTCTTCACATCCTTCAATGCTGGGGCTCAGCCCCGCATACAAGGAAAAGCAATTTGGTCTTTAAGAGATACTCACTCTATTCTTGCAGCTGCAATCTGTCTCTTGAGGGGAAAAGGAGGAATATTTATCCCTGGGAACATGCTTCATATCAAGCTCCTCCTGAGTTTTGCTAAAGAAAGGGAGGAAAAGCAAATGTTATTATGACCAGGTGGGAGAACCTTGCTCTGCCAGGCCAATCCTTCTTCAAGGAGCAGCCAGCTGGAGGACACGGGGGAATGGACTGATCAGAGAGGATCCATCCCTGCCTGCACACGCAGCTGAGTTTGAGTCACCCCCCCTCCAGAGCAGAGGCTGCTTGGCAGGCACAGAACCAACCCCAGCGCTGAACCATCACAGCTCCACTGCAGTAACCACAACAACGGGAACCTCCTGCACCGGCCGCGGGCCCGGCCCCGGGAATGTCAGGGCCCTCTCCCAGAAATGGTGGCAGCTCCCCAGCCCTCCTCACTTTGTCCCCGGCAGGCTGCAGCTGAGCTGGCTCTCGGGCTCCGTGCTGGATCCGGCGGTGCTCTCGGACCAGCCGTTCTCCACACTCCTCCGGGCCGGCGGCGCCGTGATCTCCACGCCATCCACCAGGGCCTGCGACAGCTCCTCCTCTGTCACGGCTGCAAAGGCCACAACAAACGCCTGTTGCCATGAACTGCAGCAGCCCAGGGGGATGGCAGCTCTAGCGGGGCAGGTTCTGCTGCTGCACAGCTGTTCCCAAGGGGTTTGGTCCAAAAAAAATTTGTCTGACATTTTGCTTTCATCCTCCTCCTGCAGTGAAACCTGTGCAGGAGAATGCTGGAAGCAATGAGGAGCTTCCCAAAGTGAGAAGGGTATCAGGGAGGGATGAGAACGTGCTTTGCTATTTCTTGTCTCTGGAGAAGGCTCCAAAAGCCACCACATTTTGCTACTGGATGGAAAAAAAGCCAAACCAGAAACGGAGAAGCTTTTCTATGGCAGCAAGATCCTGTTATAGAACCTTTGTCTGGCCACAGCAAAGAGAGAGCTCTAAAAACCACTAATTAGTGGTACTGTCTGAACTATAATGAGACACTCAGTCCCGTTACCGTAGGGAAGGGAAAGGAAAAGGGGTAGGAGATGCAAACGTGGATGGGGATAGGGATGGAGAAGGGAAAAAGGGGGAAGGAGGAAGACGAGGCAGACGGGAAAGGGGAAGAGAAACGGAAAGGGAAGGCAAAGAGAGAGAAAACAGCTTAGAAGCACGGGATCTAACTCAACCCCCTAACACGAGAGGAGCCAACACATCCCCGCTGTCCCCGGTGGGCCGGGGCTGCTGGCGGGGCGGGGCGAGCCCACCCTGGTTGTCGAGTTTCTGCAGGCTGGGCAGGTTGCGCAGCACGGTCATGCGGTAGCGGTGGGGGTCGGGCCCGCAGCAGGGGTTCTCCGCCAGCCACAGCACCCGCAGCCGCGGCAGCGCCCTC
>VWZN01022257.1:5578-33604 GCA_013396955.1 Regulus satrapa | reverse complement strand
CCGTGGCTGCAGGGCCGGCCCCGCTGCGCTCAAGCCCCGCCCGGCCGGGGCGGCCCCGCAGCTCCGGGCATGGATTCGCCTTCCTGGGCCGCGCTCCGCCCGCCGCTCGGCTCGCCCTGCAGCGGCCGCGCTGTGGCCGGGGAGGGGTTACTGCTGCTCACCGGTACGTTTCGCCTGTTAGCCGCCTCGCCGTGGCTCCTTCGAGCAGGTTTTGTGCGCACAGCCGCGCCTTTGCGGGTGTGTGTTTATGTGGGACGGTTTGGGAAAAGCCCGTCTCGTTCCGAAGCTCTGCCATGGGGCACCTTCCACTATCCCAGGGTGCTCCAAGTCTCGGCCAACCCTGCCTTGAAGATGTCCAGGGTTGCTACTCTGGGCAACCTGTGCCAGCGCCTCAGCACCTTCACAGGGAAGATTTATTTTTTTTTAATTATGGAAGACTTTTTTAACAGGGAAGATTTCCTCTCCCCTCCAACATCTAATCTAAACCTGCTCCTTCAATTTGAACCCGTTCCCCGTTAGATCAACGCGAGTGTTATAATTTTATATCTGACTTTACACATATATCCCATTATACCCCTGTATCTATACATGCATGAAGTGTGAAAAAAAAAAAATCTACATTTTCTATTATATATTTTATGCTCTCTCACTCATCCCTGTCTGTTCCCCATCTGCATCCTTGCCTCCCCCCCCCTCCTCAGTCAATTCCTAAACATTCCAACAGGTGACAGTTCATCCCCTGAAAAATATGTTTGGCACAAATGAGAATTAATTACTATCTCAAGAAGGACTAATACAGTGCTACAGGTTCTTACTCCTCTTGTCCCATGGAGCAATTAGAAAACTAACACTCACCTTTGAACCAGCCTTGGGACTCGAGTGGTTCAGGACTCGTTTGTACAGAGCCAAAGACCTTCAGGAATCCTCTCCCTGGACCGCTGGGTTTCTACTCCACTGTATGATGTGGTGCAGAAAAACCTCCAGTTTGTATCTTCAGGGGTGAAACAGCAGCAGGTGGGTGAATGGGAGAGCTGGAACAAAAAGGTCTGAAGAAGCAGTGTGGTCAGTCCAAAAAACCGGATTAATGCAGTGTTTCCCAGTGGTTTTCTGTGTGTTTCTACCTAATCTGGCAACAGAAACAACTGCAGGATGGGAGTTGGATCTCCTGTGGTTGTGTGGGTATTTGGGTGCTGCTGCAAAAGGAAGGGTTCAGGTGTGTGGATGGGACACTTAGGGGACATAGCTTACAAAACCACAGGATCATTAAGGTTGGAAAACACCTCCAAGACCCTCGAGTCCAGCCTGTGACCGATCCCCACCTTGTCACCCACAGCCCCGGGGGCTTCAAACCTCCCTGGGCAGCCCCTTCCGAGGCCTGCCCAGTGTTACAGTGAAGAAATTCCTCCTGATGTCCCTCCTGAACATCCCGTGGCACGGCTTGAGGCCACTTCCCCTTGCCTGTCCCTGTTCCCTGGGAGCAGAGCCTGCCCCCTCCCTGGCAAGGAGCTGTGCGGAGCCAGAAGGT
Organism: Regulus satrapa; assembly: GCA_013396955.1. Classification (NCBI taxonomy): domain Eukaryota; kingdom Metazoa; phylum Chordata; class Aves; order Passeriformes; family Regulidae; genus Regulus; species Regulus satrapa. The sequence goes on along the minus strand of VWZN01022257.1, from coordinate 32,079 downwards.
TCCCCCTGAGCCTCCTTTTCTCCAGGCTGAGCCCCTTTCCCAGCTCCCTCAGCCTCTCCTGGTGCTCCAACCCCTTCCCTGGACTCACTCCAGCCTCTCAATATCATTCCTGAACTGAGGGGCCCAGAACTGGACACAGCACTCGAGGAGCCTCAGCAGTGCCATCACTGCAGGGGACGGGCAGAACCCTGGGCCCGCTGGACACCCCGTTCCTGACATGAGCCAGTGGTGAACATGGTGGTGCCAGGCTAATGGTTAGAGGGCTTTTCCAGCCCCAATGATTCCACGATTCTACGGAACACACTGGAAGTGAACCAGTTTGTGGTGACGGCCGCGTGTGGGGAGAGGAGACGGGTGGCACCGAGCTCCCTCCCCTCCTGATTGCCACACTTGTAGGTAAGAAAAGGGCTGAGGGATGCCCTGATTGGGATAAATGGATGTGCACTTTTCAGGAAAAACGTGGGATAAGCGGGTTAGGCAGATCTCCCCTCTGCACTGCCCTCTCTCTCTGTCTCAGCACTCGGCTGCCATGGCACCCACAGACAGCCAGGACACAGGCGGTGGAGCAATTCTTGGAATTCTTGGGTTTTCTGCATACAGCTGTCCACAAACCAGCTGGCATGAGGAAAACCAGGATCTGGGCATTTGGGCCGTGTGTCGGTGAGGGCAGCAGCAGGCCCTGAGGAACAGCAATATCCAGGACTTTGTGGTACTTTTGCCCACCGAGTCCCAGGCTGCTTTCACTCCACGGGAACACGTGAACACCCGAGCATGATTCAAGCACCCAGCTCTGCAATCCCAGCCCCAGCCCTGCTCTGCTGCAGTGTTGGCAGCCAAGCCTGTCCCCGAGACAGGCTAAGGAGATTAAGGAATCCTCTCTAGATGCCACAGAGAGATTTTTATGCTCATCCCTCTGGAAAAAGCACAGGTCAATCAGTTTTACCAGCACTGTCTGATGTGACACCTCTCCTGAGACTGAATCAGACGCAAACATTTATTTCATTCAGGTTAATTAAATAAAACCTATTTTAATCCACAGTTTAATTCTGCAAGTCGTAGCAATAATCATCTCAGGCAAACCTCTGCCCCGGCATTTTAAAAAGAGAGCAGTTAAATAATGCATTTAGGCTTGTGAAGTACATGGAGAGGAGAGAACCCCTGAGGCCTGGGACCACGTGGCCTCTCCAGGCTGCACAGGGTCACCTACAATCCATGGCTCACCCACATCCTGCTCACAGCCCTGCAGTGTCACTAACAGATCTCTCAATGTTCCAGAGCAGGGGGCAGAGCAGCCCCTAATTCCTGCTGGTGGGTTGTGTCACTTTTTCAATCTGTGGGAGCCAAAGAGCTCTTTGCACGCTTGGGCTCAATATCTGAAATAGTTTCAGTCAGGTCCACACTATGCAGCAGCCTCACATTTCCAGTTTCCTATCAGTGTTTTATAAAATGAGCCTGTTAGAACCTGCTTAATGGCTTTGTGGAGGGTGCAGGAAAGCCATTTCTTGCGTGTAATCCTTGCAGGTATTTTCCCCTCTCATTTCCAGCCAGGCCATTTGCCGTGATCTGTGATTCCTTTAGGCAGGGTCTCACAGCTCACTTGTGATTCCCACAGTCACCTCAGAATTCCTCACCTGCCTCAGAAGGAAAAAGTGGAATCCTCCACCTGAGTGTCCTGGCTACTGAGCTGCACCGCCTGGCTGCGGTGTGGGATTGCTGTTGGAGTGGGAGTCACACAGGGCCTTCAAGGGAGCTGGGAGCTGCCAGTAGGAGCCACACCTCCACACGGCTCTCCAGGCTTGTCACTGTCACCCATGGGTGTCTGCCCTCGCAGGTAAGATGGAATCACACAATACTCCAAGCTGGAAGGAAGCCACAGGGATCATCGAGTCCAACTCCTGGCCTTGCACAGACACCCCAGCCATCCCACCCTGTGCCTCAGAGCATTGTCCAAATGCTGCTGGAGCTCTGGCAGCCTTGGGGCTGTGTCTGTTCCATGGGGAGCCTGCTCAGTCCCCCACCACTTCTGGGGTGAAGAACCTTTTCCTACTCTGCAAGCTAAATCTCCCTCCAGCACAGATTCCTGACATTCCTTCAGCTCCTGCATGGAGTGGTTTTGTCTTCCATTGGCCACGTCAGATCTCACTAACACTTTGTGGAGAGGGCAGTGCCTGTATGGAGATCTCTTGAGTCCTGGCAGCTGGGAGGGCAACCCAAGCCACCTCTCCTGGTGCATCCCCACTCTGCCGACAGCAGCTTTACATGTTCCAGAAGCTGATCCCTATCAAGCACCATCCTGCCTGAGAAACTGGGATGGAGCAACATGGCTTTGGGAGAGTTTGATTTTCCTGGCACCCTGGAGAGGTGGTCAGCCCTCCTTGAGACGGGCTCTGTTCCCTGCCCCTTCCTTTTCCTTGGAAAAGCCCTGTATGTTTGGGAATGCCTCATTTCTGAGCAACAAGTTGTTCCTGTGGCTGCTGCAGTGTGGTGTCACGGCAGGCTTGGCCAGGCTGTAGTTCTGAGGATGCTCATGGCAGCTCTCCAGCAGCTCTCCCACCCAGGGGACATTCCCTGTCTGCAGAGCCATCACTGCTCTGGGTCCAGAACACCACGTGTGAGCACTATTTAGGTGTTAGCAGGAAATGCCAAAGCGTGGCAAGAGCCAACGAAAGGATCATGTCATCGTGATGGATGGAGACAGGCGCGTCACACCGGCTCCGTCAGCTTTCGGTTTGGGAAACATCCCCTCTGGAGCCAGCCAAGAGGAACACCTGTGCCTACGAGACACTTCTAGGGAGACAGAGGAGAACCCGGGGCCAAATTAAACCTTTGGAGAAATTTTGGGGAAAAAGCTCTGAAGAGGATTTCCAGGAAAGCTCCTGCTCCCTCTGTGGTCCGCTGTGACCACACCAGCACTAGCCCCATTTCACCAGAGAGCAGCTGCACAGACACCACAGCCACACCTCAGGACACCTGGGGACACTGCTCAGCTCCAATGGCCAGAGCAGGATGAGGAATTTCCCAACAGACAAGATCTGTCTCACCCAACAAACTCCCAAGGGAGACATCCACAGTAAAAGAGAAATCACAGCCAACTGCATAGAGTGAGTATTGAGGGGCTGGAGCCTGTCCAGGGAAGGGAACAGAGCTCAGAAAGGGCTGGAATGCCAGGAGAGGCTGAGGGAGCTGGGAAAAGGGGCTCAGCCTGGAGAAGAGGAGGCTGAGGGGGAACCTTCTGGATCTGCACAACTCCCTGCCAGGAGGGGACAGCCAGGTGAGGGTCAGACTCCCAGGGGACAGAGGCGGAGGGGAGCGGGAGCTGCCAGGCTGCCTCTGCAGCTCCCCACGTGTGCTGCTGGAAAAAATAAAATTCCTTTCCATAACTTCCAGAAGTGTGGCTTTTTCAGCCTGCAATTCAGTAGGCAAATGCCACAACCCTCCGGGTGAGCATCCCTGTTTGCCTCTTACGTGATAAGCACGGCAAACAGCAGGTGACTCATTGCATCGATCCTGAAAAGAAACTATGCAGGTGGATTTGTGAAACTTCCACGATGGAATTGGAATCAGGAATTTAAGTAATTCCCACCTTTGTTTTCATGGCTTTTTTTTTTTTTCTTTTGGTTGGTTATCTGTTGGGAAAAAACCCTGAAAAAAAATAAAATTAATATGAAAGTTCAATCTCAATTAGCACGGACTAGAAGGACCTGTGGATGTACTTCAGCACTTGCTCAGCTGAGGAGCAGGAAATAAACCAGGAGTTTATTTGAATGTACTCAGAGCAGCCCAGAGACCTCAACAGTGCAGGCACAAGGCAGTCTTCTCCACTTGGGATCAATTTTGGGGATTGCACATAACTGCATAGAGGGAAATGGCTGTTCTGGGAGCTGTTACAGCAGCTCCGAGCCACAAAACGCTTCCTACTTATGACTTTTCACTCACTCTTTGTTCCTAATCTTTAATCTTCACTTAAATGTTCTTAATCGTCGCTTAAGCTTTGTTCTTGCATGACGCTGACCTCCTAAGGGGGGAAGTGAGGAAGGAACAGGATTAAGAGGTGAAACAACTTGGCTGCAAAGCAGCATTGTCCTTGGTAGATCTAGGTGGAGAAAGTGCTGGTTCAGCTCCCTGTGCCTCTTTGTGCCCTTCTCCAGATCCTTTTAAAATTCCCTACAGCTCCCACTCTGTCTGGGCTCCCTTCACTAAATCCTCAGAAAGGAGGAAGGCAGGAGCCTCCTGGCCCTCCTTGATTCTAATGTTCTGCCCTTTCCCCAGGTTTTATGGTCTCTTTATAAGGGTGGGACACATCACCCCGAGCCCTTCAGGCTCCTTCTTGTGCATCTCACAGCATCTCACACTCTTCACAAAGGAACATCATATTTTACTTTGATTTGCAAACCAGCGGGCTCCCAATTCCCACGTATTCGCAGGATGCATGTTAGTGGCAAAAGGAACTGATAAAAACTGTCTTTACAGAGCACTGGGCACACTGGAACTTGCTCCTTATTTTAGCCATAGCCACAAGGCTGCTTCTTTTCCTCCTTTTTCCTGGGAGCAGAGTCCAATCCCCCCGGCTGACCTCTCCTGGCAGGAGCTGTGCAGAGCCAGAAGGTTCCCCCTGAGCCTCCTTTTCTCCAGGCTGAGCCCTTTTCCCAGCTCCCTCAGCCTCTCCTGGTTCTCCAGCCCCTTCCCAGCTCCCTTCCCTTCCCTGGACACGCTCCAGCCCCTCGATGTCTCCGTTGCTGTGAGGGCCCAGAACTGTCCCCAGGGCTGGAGGTGCCTCCCAGAGCCCAGCACAGAGGGACAGTCTGGGCTGGCCTGGGCCTGCTGGACACACCATGGCTGGGACAGCTCAGGGGTCGCTGGCCGCTTGCCCACCTGGGCACAGCTGGGCTCATGTGCAGCCGCTGTCACCAGCACCCCCGGGGCCTTTCCCAGCTTTCCAGACACTCTGTCCCCAGCCTGGAGCCCCATGGGGTTGGTGTGACCCCATGAGGCAGGAGCTGGCACTTGGCCTTGTTGGCCCTCACCCCGCTGCCCTCAGCCCACAGATCCAGCCTGTCCAGATCCCTCTGGAGAGCCTTCCTGCCCTCCACGCTCCCACCCAGCTTGGTGTCACCTACAAACCTACTGAGGGTGGCCAGTCCCCTCGCCCAGATCATGGAGAGAGATATTAAACAGTGCTGGGTCCAGCACCAAGCCCTGGGGCTCCCCAGTGGTGCCCAGCCCAAGCTGGATGTGACTCCATTCCCACCATTCCCTGTGCCCAGCCATCAGCCAGGTTTCTGCCCAGCAAAAAGCCATGAGCATCCAGTTTCTCAGGGGAGAATGCTGTTGGAAACAGTGTCTGAGGCACCAGGTGAGACTGGTTAATTTAACTGCAAGAGGTGTTTTACAATCTCTGTCAGGAATATGTCTGTGGAGACCACGGCCGGGAGGGCCCCAAATCCGGACTGGCATTGCAATACAAGCTGGAAGTGGCCTCAGCAGACAGAAAAATGTCTCTTCAACCCAGCTGCACTGCCTGCACAAAAGGCTGCCTCTGTGGGTGCAGCTGGGAGCAGGGAGATAATCTCCTTGGGATCATCTCACACACCTGCGTCACTGCTGCAGAGGCCAAGCACGGTGGGCTCAGGTGCTCCCCAAAGGCAGGGAGGCTTCCCTAACTCTTGCTTACCCACGTTTAAAAGTGAAGGAAAGGACCAAAGCATGCTCAGATCAGCTGCTTCTTTTCCTCCGTGCCCTCTTCTCCTGCTCAGAGTATTTTTGGGAGCACTGGGGTGCCTCTGCCACCACTGGGACAGGGAAGAGGACCTCTTTCCAAGGAAATTCCGGATGATTTATCCCTGCTGGTGTCTTCTAGTCCTACTGGTGAAGGGGAAGATCTTGAGGAGAGGTGGCCAATGCCTTGCCCTGCAGTGAGGGCTGTAGGGATTTTTGGGGTTTGCAGTCTCTGAGGGTTGAGTACCACCTAGATTTGTAAATACAGACCACGGGCTGGAAAACAAATGCCCGTTAAACTTCCTGCAAGAAAGGCAGGAGGAGCTGTGGTCACTGATCTGTTCAGCCTGGAGAAGAGGAGGCTGAGGGCAGAGCTCATCCGGGGCTGCAGCCTCTTCCCAAGGGGCAGCTCAGATCTCTGCCCTCTGTGACCACACCCAGGACCCAGGGAATGGCTGGAGCTGTGTCGGGTGAGGGTTAGACTGCACATCGGGAAAAGTTTCTTCCCCCCGAGGGTGCTGGGGCACTCACCAGGCTCCCCAGGGAATGGGCACAGCCCCGAGGCTGCCAGGGCTCCAGGAGCATTTGGATAATGCTGTCAGGGATGCACAGGGTGGAATTCTTGGGTGTCTGTGAAGGGCCAGGAGCTGAACTGGATGATCCTTGTGGCTCCCTTCCAGCTCAGGAGCAGTGTGCCAGTAACTGTGCTGTAACACAAGCAAAGCATTGAGATGAAACCATTGCCATAAAAAAAACCCAAACTAAAACAAAACAAAACAAAACAAAAACCCAAAACCCCGTGGTATTTTTAAATCTGCAAAAATACTGCTCGCCTTCCTCTTGAGCTGATAAATTCACCTTTGTGTTCTGGGATTGGTAGGGAGAGGGAAAGCAGCCAAGCAACGTCTGGCTCGTCTCAGGAGGGTCAGAAGTGATGGAAATGAAGCTGGGGCTCCCCCTGGGCGTCTCTGCAGCCATCACCTGGGGATACACCACAAAGCCATCAGCGATTTGCTCTCCTCCCTTTGCACTTTGCCTCCAAGCTGCTCTGCCGGCATTCTCAGTTGTGCCAGGAATAACCCTGAAAATTAAAAAAAAATAAAAAAATTAAAATTCCCACTGTTCAGGACCCTGCCTCGCCGCTTGGTAACAGCACAATGGGGCGAGCAGGGCATTGCCCAGCCCTCATGGCACGGGAAACGCATTTCAGTGAAGAAAAATAGTCACTGCTGGGATGTCAGATGGTTACGGAAGCATTTCTGCAGCGGGATTATGCCCTGCAGCAGCAGCTTCTGGGGTAACAGGTGCGCTTTGCAACTTGAAAAAGAGTCAGTTTTGATTGGATATTAAGGAAAAAATGTTCCCTGGGAGGGCGGGGAGGCCCTGGGATCCCCTGGGCCTCCTGGGAGAGCTGCCCCTGGATCCCTGAAGTGCCCAAGGCCAGGCTGGAACATCCTGGGATGGTGAGAGATGTCCTTGCCCATGGCTAAGGGGTGGAAGCGGATGAGCTCTAAGGTTCCTTCCAATCCAGGCAACTCTGGGATGGCCTGAGCAGGTGCAGCGTCTCCTCCCAACTCCAGCCCTGGCGCAGAGTTGTGGTTTGGGAAGAACTGAAGCAGTCGGTGTTTTGTTTAAACCACAGCTGCGCGCCTCAAGTCTGGGGGCTCTTCTCTGTGTGTGTGTCTCCTTTGCTAATCCTGGCCCTTTGGGGCCGCCGCTGCTTTGCTGGCGCTGCTTGTGACACAAACCAGATCCAGGGGAGGTGTTTGTGAGGCGTTTCGCGGGGAAACAACGCTAAGGACGGAGGGAAAACCCCCGCCATTTCAGCGACACTCTGCTGCCCTCGAGTGGGTGCCTAAGAAACACCCCCGCTCTTCCCTCCGCACTGCAGTAAGGCTTTTAACACCCCAAAGAAAGCCCCTGGCGGTCACATTTTCAAACCGCTTGCGCGGAGGGCGAGAGACCGCGACCCCACCTGAGGGGCGGAGGGGCGGGGCCTCGCCTCAGGGGCGCAGGGGCGGGACAGTAGTGACGCAAATGGGCGTGGCCACAAAAAGCGGGGAGGGTTAAAGGGAGCTGGGAGGAGGGGNCGGGGCCGCGCGCGCCCGGGAGGGACAAAATGGCGGCGCCGAGCCCTGAGGGGGGCCCGGGCCCGCCCGCGCTCCCCGCGCAAGGGAAATGCTGCTCGAGTCCTCCCTCCCCAGAGCCGCCTCGCAACCCCTGCTTCAGCTGCTCTCCAGTCTAGGTCGCTCTTCGCGCTCTCTCTCTCTCTTTCTCTCTCCCCCTGCCCCGTAACAATAGCTCTGCTCCTCGGGCATGGCGTCCTGGTGGCTTGGGCTCGCCTCTCATTAAAACTTGATAATCAGAAGGAATCCCCTCGGCTTTGGGAAAGCCGCAGCAGGGATCTGTCAAGGCTTGTAGTTTGGGGAAGGTCTCGCTGTCCGGAGGGGGTCTTACTAATGTTGGAAGAGATGACTTTGCTAAGCTTCGCGTTTGTGATGCGCATCTGTAGTCGCTTTTTATTTACTGGAGCAGCCTCGTTTGCCTTTGATGTCTTTAATTAGGGTCAGTACTGTGGTTTGGGCTTTTTTTTTTTTTTAAATTTTTTTTTTTTTTAGCATAATTCAAATATTTTGCTGCAGCAGCGGAGGGAATTGTGGAGGTGATAAGTTCCTAAGTTTTAAACTGGAGGGGGCAAGAAGTACTAAAAAACCTCGTAATTCTGAGCAATGTTTTTCTTAGAATATGGTTTTATCTTATTAATCCAATATAAGAAGCTGTAATATCCGAACGTTTCTACTTCAAGGTAGGTAAGATTCGAAAAAAATTGGTCTCCAGGGGGATAAAAATGGGGATGAATGGTGGAAAGACAGGGATTAAAGAATAAATTCGTGCCAGGGTTTTCATTGATATCTTCATTCACTCTGAAGTTTTTTTTAATGAGGGGGGGATATTTTGCTCAGGGTGAATGATTTGTCTCTTAGGTTGCTAGTTTTTGGTTTTTTATTTTTAAAGATGCTTGGATTGTTGTGCAGGTCGGACTGGAAGCCAATTTAATATTGATAAAGTTTGCCAGGATTAAACCTGCATTGTGTTTTCAGTCAGAAAGAGTGGAAATAAAAGAGCTTTTAAAACCAAGTCTTTTTGTGTGGAACACAACCGTGCCAAGCACTGGGGTAGAAACAGCTCTCTGCTGCTCTTTTATATATTTTTTTTAATTTTACAAATGTATCAAAGCATTTGTAGGGAGTTTTTACCAGTGCCTAAAATGAGTTTTGTGCGAACTTTGGAGTAGGTAAGTTGTTTTTGTAAAGGGTCCTGCCTTGATTGACTCCTCGTGGCAGCTTTATGGTGATTTTTAAAAGGGGGGGGAAAGGATCAGAGGAACAAAATCCCCACTTGAATTCTCTTTTACAGCTTATGCTCCACAGTGGGATGAACTGTAGAGATTTTTTTGACTTAAATAAGTTACGAAATGCTTCCAATACTTAAATACTGGAATACACTTGAGATGCTGTTGTTATGCCATGGTTTTCCAACTTCATTTTGTTTTAATTGAAACTGTTTGCACCGAAGCACGTGGGTTTCAGGCGTGGAGGGCTTGGAAGAAGATGAGTTCAAGGCCAAGTTAATGAGTCCTAACGCTGTGAATTAGCTAATTATGGTAGTGATATGCGAGTCAGGGTGGGGAGGGGGGGCTTTGTCCGGGTATTTTTTCCCCTTTTAATGTATAAAAAAGGAGCTCAGTTTACAGATCCCTTCCAAGGTGTTTCATACATGTATTTTCAAAGAAGAGTGATTTTGATTATCGAATAATAAAAGGAGAAGGAGGCCTGAGGTTAGAAGGGATGCACCATTCCCTGTGTTCCCCCCTCCCAGCTGGCACTCCATGGCACCTCTTGGCTTCAGTGCCCGAACCTTTCAGGAGATAATTTCCCTTTTGCTGATGGATTATTTAATTTCCTGCCACCTTGGGGCACCGGAGGAACCCACAGGGCCGATGGTGGGAAGGAAGCAGTGGCCAGATTTTTTTCAGAACACGCCGTGGAGTTTGGAAAGCCTTGGGAAGGGAAGGTTCTGCTCTCCCTGGAGCGAATTCCCAGCTCCCCCAGCGGTGATCTTTGTCCCTCAGGGGAAGGGAGGCGCTTGGGGAACGTGGAACCAGAGCAGGGACACCTTGAATAAAGAGGCTGCAGGTGTGGTAATGCCGTGTGAGGGTGCACCTTTCCTCAGGAAAAGCAGGAATTGTAAAGCCTCGACGCTTTTATTTCTCCGTCTCTTCCGTGACTTCCATCCCTGTGAGGAGAACGCGGCTCTCAGGAGTTTGCACAGAGCTGTGGAAGCCTTTCCTACCTGCAGCCCCCCCCCAAATCATCCTGCTTTGGGAGCAGGTGGTGAATTGGGGCTGCTCAAATCATCCTGGCACTCGGTTTGAAGGTGCTCGAGGTCTGCAAAGAACCATTTGGACTTCAGGGCTTCCCACGTGAATCCCAGAATTGCTCGGTGAAAAGCTCTTGATAAGGACCAGAGGATGTGGGGAGGGAGGATGAATTCACACTCGACAAATTAAAGCATTTTGGGGGGGGGAATTGTTTAGTAAATATGAATAAAATGTTAATAAAATTGCTTAGTGAATGCCAGTCTGGATCTGCTATGCTGGAATATAGGCAGGGTAGAGAAGGTTTTTTCTTCCCTCTTCCTCATGTCATGCCAGGGACACACATTTAGGCATTTTTCAGTAACTTTAAAGTCACAGAGCAAAAAAGCAAAGAGTAGGAAAAGAAAATCCAAAGGACACCAAAACCAGAGGGGAGAAAGGAGCTGTGGGAATGACTGCTGTGAACCCTGCAGGGTGTAAAATAAATTTGCAGTGCTGCAGGCACCTGGATTTTGGAACTTAGGGAGGATTTCCTGGGGCTTGGGGTGGAAAAAGGGCAGCTTGGTAATTTGGGGGGTTATTACCAGTCCTGGTGGTATCCAGAACAGGTGAGGTGCATTGAATTCCTTAAAAAAGTGCCATCATCCTGTAAAGTCTGATGGATTTGAACCATGATCCGGAAAAAAAAGATGTTTAAAGGCTGGGAAATGCAAAGGAGCTGAGTGAAAATAGGCCAGCTGTTTTAATTGTTTTGATTTAGGCAGAGAGTTGTCCTCCAGACTTTTCCTTCCCAAGTTTCTCTTCAACAAAGATTGCCTAAAAAAATGTACCAAATGTATGAAGACTCACCTGTTCTCTACTCATTTCTTCAAAGCTTTTCGACTTCTAAAAACTGAAAAAGGGTTTGGGGTGTATTTGTGGGCAGAATCTTCCCAACTGCTTCTCTCCAATCCTGCATTTCTCCTTTTCTTTCTGGTCTCAGACCACCTGGACTTGGACACGGCTCCTTCTGTTTAGCCCAGATTATCTTTTGTGAATTTAGGCATTTTTCCTCAGCGAAAAGCAGTCTTAGTTTGGCTTTTAGTCCTCCTTCAATCTTGCTTTGTCTAACTTCGTTAAAGAGCTGGTAAAATTAATATATTAACTCAGAACTAATCCCCGTGGAGTGTTTTCTTTGCGAGGCAGTAATGGATTTAGGTTAAATTAATTAATTAATTGCTCCTTAATATTCCCCGTGCCCTTTGCAGTGTTAGTACACAGGGGAGCTGCAGTTGAGAGCAAAACCTTGTGTATGAAGAACAGAGCCTTGGCCAAACTTCTGTGCTGTTTCTGTTGCTGTGGGGATTAATTGCAGACCTGTTTTGTCCTGTGTGGTGGGGAATTGTAAACAGGTAACGCTCGGTTGAAGTTGTAGGGAAGTGGTCGGGGCGAAGAAAGAAATTTCTCAATGCTTTAGGGCAGGATTGCCATTAATTCAGCGTTCTGGTTTAAGAGGTGTTAGAAAGATAAAACAAGAGGTGCATTGAATTCCTTCTGGTACTCGGTGTCATTAGTGAGTTTTCCTCATCAGAATATAAACTAAATTTAGGATTGTATTTTAGAAAGAAATATAATTCTGCTGAATTTTCAATTTCCCTCTCTAATACCTGGAAATGAAGAATGCTTCCTGCTGGTGCGTTGGGGTGTTTGAAGCCTGTGACTAAATCCAAGCATTATCCCGATTTCAAAACGAAACCACACAAGTTGCAAAGCGCTAATTAGGTCACCAGAGGAGGTTTGTCAGTGAGAATCAGAGCAGGCGGGGGTGTGACTCCAGAGCACTTCGGGGACTGCAGGAGCAGTGGGAAATTCCCATTTCAGCTCCTAAACCTTCACACCAGCTGCAGGAGGGGCCGGAAATGCAGATTTTTTTTTTTGGAGTTGGTGGAAAGAGCAGCTTGTTAGTTTGTTGTTTTTTTTGTTGGTTTTTTTTTTGCTGTGCTTTCTGCACGTCCCTCAGTGGCCGCAGCAGAGCCTCACTGGAGTCGCTCCTTGGGGATTTTGTCTCAGTGCAAATCGTTTGGAGTTCCCCCACGCTGCAATTCCTTAGTAGGTGCTCAGTTGATCCATTGCACTTGCTGTTAAATCCAGGCATAAATAGCAAATACAGCTACTTAGGGCTAAGTTAAACTGAGTTGGCTGAATCTGTTGATAAAATCCTAGGGCTTTGGTAGATTCAATTCTTGAACTGCTTTTATAGTTAAAAAGTCCACAGCACTTTTTTTTTTCTAGTTTCAGTTTTGGCACTAGATTTTATCCTGGAGTTCTTAAATATTCTTCATCCTGTTCTTTTTCTATTAAGGTTAATGTTGAAGAAGGAAAATGCGGAAGTCGCCATTTGACAAGTTTTATAAATGAGAATTATTTGAAGCTCAGGAATAAGTGAAGCTGAAATTTGAAAAAAAAGAAAGTGAATGCATGCTAATTATCAGACCAGAAGTCCCACTTGTAGAATATTGAGCAATTTGTGTGAAGTGGGGAAGATGAAAGAAGTCAGAATTTGAAACGGAAGAATGAAGAAAAGGAATAAAAATGAAGTTAAGATAAGAAGTAATCTGGAATCTGAAAGCACTACGCTAAGTAATTACTAGTCTGTTTATGTGTCCCTGTATATTTTGCTAAACATGCATGCATTATCTGTTTAATAGCAAAAGTACATGCAGGGTAAAGAAGTGTCTACCAGGGAAAAAAAAAAAATTAAAAAAATAATAATAAAAAAAAAAACCTCCTTAAAAAATCTAGGCAGTGCTAATGCCGACTGCCCGGACACGTAGCTATGAATATTTACCATTTATTTCACTGGAGCTTGTTTACAGCCCCTAGGTGAACGAGGAATTGTGTCCAAATTAGGCTTTCAATATCTGCGTGCAGGAATCCCGTTCTGCTTCCAGAAGCGGAAGTGCTCATGGGTCTGGCAAGTCGGGGAGGCACACCCCTGCAAGATCTCGCTCTAAGGAGGATTCCAGGCGCTCCAGGTCAAAATCTAGATCCAGGTCTGAATCCAGGTGAGTTGGCTTCTTTTACCTCTTCCTCCTCCTCCTCCTCACAAGGTGAATTTTTGTCAGAGGTGGCCCAGCTTAGCCAGGTGTGTTGGCAGAGTTAGAGGATGTTCTGTTGGACGCGTGGGTTTCAGCATCGGGAAAGCCAGGTGGTAGAAATTCAGAATATTTCTGCGGCTTCTTCCGACAGTTTGATCGGCTGTGGGGGGGTTTGAATCCTCGCTGACACGCTTTGCCTTTTATCTCTTGGAGTACTGACTCGTGTCTGAGCGTGGAGAACGAGGAAATCTGGGGGTTTGTGGGCATTCACAGAGTTTGGTGCATCAGCAGATTGCCCATTTGAAGCCACGTTTGCGTATTAAGTTTTTTCACTGGCAGTGATGTTCCTGGAGTAGTGGGAAAAAAAAAAGCAGTAGAGAAAAAAATGAACTTCACGTTTTCACAGTCTGACATTTTCAAATGCATTGGTTTAACTTGCAAATTAACAGGCTAGGAAGATTGGAATGTGCTGGACAGCTCTGCAAGCTCTCCAGGAAAGCTGTGGAGAACTTGTTTATTGTATTTGTTAGGTGGCAGCACAAACATCCACGTGCCTCTTGCACCTCTGCTGATGCTCGCCTGCCAAGCAAGCTGTGTGCAGGTTCAGAATTCCTCTGGATACAGAAAAATCAAATGTGCTGATAATTTCTACTCATTCAGCCTGAGTTTTCAGTAGTTTGATTTTTCAGGTGTGCTGCTCACAGCACTCTGGATGTGAACAAGCAATGAATTGCCAAAAGCCTGGAGGAAGCTGCTGTGCTGTCAGCAAATCACCCACGGTTGAAAACGCTATCAAATATTGTGTTAAATCTCCAAAGATCAAACAGAAAGGCTTTTTTGTGAGAAGGAAAGGAGTTGGGAAGCTTTGACAGCAGAAGTGTGAGAGGTTTTTTTTTTGTTTCATTCAGTCACAAGTGTCACATCGTGCACCTGGCGGTCCCTGTAGTGTAAGGAGAAACATGTCAATAAAATGAGTCAATATTTGTTGGAGTAGCAGCAGTGAGAGATGATGGGGCAGCTCAGCAAGGGCCCAGTCCCAGATCCTGAGCTCAGGGCTTCACCCAGTTGAAAACTTCGGGGGAGGGAGGCTGCAAAACCCTGGGAGAACCTTTCCATATTAAAACAGCAAAGTCAGGACACCCTCCCAGCATCGTTTTCTGCCCCTTAATCCCTTGCTCCTTAAAACATTTCCCATTTGGGAGAATAACCACAGCACTTGAGTAAAAATGCAGTCACAGATGGTACACAATTCCAAAGTAGCAAATCTAAGATTTATGAGAGACCTGGCAATAAACAGTGTTGAAATAATACCCTGACAATTGGCTTTCTACTTTTTAGGGACCAAAACCTAGAAGTTTATAGCTACCATGGCTTCCTGAGCATTTAACAGCTGTCTAGAAGATGCCTATGGCTGGAAATAATGGAATTACGTGCCAGAGTTAGTGTTGATGAGTAGATTTGGACAGAATTGTGTCGAGGCCCAGATTTAGAAACACCATACTTTAATCTCTGGTCAGTGCTGTCGCACGTTGGGGATGTGGTCATGGGCAGATCATTGAACTCTGGCTTTCCCCAGATACATAACCCTGTAAATAACTTCTATATTTCTTGGTAGTTTCTGTTGCAAATGTATTTTTGAGTTACCAGCTTTATAAATTAAACTTTGATTTGGGAACCAACCTGTGTCTTGGTGTTTTTATCAGGGGTGTGGATATACTTGATTTTAAAATCTACTTTTATTGAAGCTTGTAGCTCCTGTCTTTGGCTGATACCATTGTGGTACCTGAAATATCAGTTCTGTGTTTGCCTTCATTATTTTTTTTTCCTATATCAGTGGCTGAAATGTGGCTGTGTGCATGCGTGAAGCTTCTTTTTTGTATTGATATTACAGTTTCTTTTTTTTTTTATTACTGTTTTCCCAGCTTCAGGGAAGTTCTATCTTTTTTAAAAAAAATTTTGCTGCCAAAAATAATGTTTTCTTTATAAACACGTAGTGAAAAGTGCTGTAATGAGACATGCTGAATTAATTTCTCCTGGAAATGAATATGCATTTTAAGTTGAGCTTCTCTGGCTCACTCCTGATGAGGTTGGAGGTGTTTTTTGAGGAGATAGATTGACCAGTTTGGCTGCCTGGTGATCCTTGCTGAGAAATCCTGGAAGAAGCTGTTAAATGCTCAGGAGTAAAAGTTCAGAGCTTCCCTCATGCCAGTGGGGTGGTGCTGCTGTGAAATTAGAGGAAGGGGACATTTAAGACGCTGAAAATGAGCAATTTGTGACTCAGTTCCACGATCCATTGATCCATTGCACTGTTTATTGCACTTCCCAGCCTTGCAGGGTTGGTTTTTTTTGGGGGTGGTGTAGAGTGCAGCTTATCCAGTGCAGAGCGAGATCAGGTGTGGTAGCCCCGTGTGAGTGCCCTGATTGGCTCTGTCGGGAAGGCTGAGGCTTTGGGAGAAGGCATGGAAGAGTTTCAGACCCTCGGGATGTAAGGAAATATTTTAGGGGAAGAAGAATCAGTGAGCAGTTGCACCTTTGCATAAATGCGCTTAGGAGTGTGAACACGTCAATATTCGTGAGCAAGCCGTGCTAAATAACTGCTGAAATCCCAGCAGGTCAATGAGCCCAGCTCAGACTCGATTTTTTTCTCCATATTGTTTTCAGCTCAGTTCCAGGGGCATTTGCCAGGCTATAAAGAGTGATTTTCTTCTCAGTGTCAGCCAAGGCAGCACGAAGAGTTCCCCCCTCAGTGGTGCAAGTTTCGTGTGTTCCCTTTGTCTGATAAAAGCCACCCCACTTGTTTTTCCCTCAGCACACGAGCGTGTCACACTCGTGTCCAGCTTTGTCACGGGAGGAGCTGCCTCTGAATCCAAGTGCAAGCTCCTGGACTAGAGCAGGAATGCCCTGAGAGCATCTGCAGTAATCTGATGGCAAAGATTTAGCACGCAGTCCTTGGGAGTAGCGTTTATACAGCCGAGCTTGGAGGTGCTGCGGGACTTTGGAAAACAGTTCTTTAGGCTTTTCCCGACTAAACAATGGATTTTTGGAACGTTGAACGCCCCAACGAGCTGAACCTGTCTCTTTTTCCCCTCAGGTCTAGATCGAGGAGAAGCTCCCGCAGGCACTACACGAGGTCTCGCTCCCGTTCCCGCTCGCACAGGAGATCCCGGAGCCGCTCGTACAGTCGGGACTACCGGCGGCGGCACAGTCACAGCCACTCCCCCATGTCGACTCGGAGACGCCACATTGGGAACAGGGTACGTCGGGCGTGCTCCTGCCCTGAGGAACACCAGTTCCTGCAGGGTTCATTTATTGCTGTCTGCTGGCAGGGGACCCAAATCTCAGCCCCGCCTGCAGTGGCGGTCACCTTGAAACCCCCCAAGAAATTCCCTGCGCTGCAAATGAACCTCCATCCTTTCCTTTTAGGCAAATCCTGATCCGAACTGTTGTCTGGGAGTGTTTGGGCTGAGTCTGTACACCACGGAACGAGACCTGCGAGAGGTTTTCTCCAAGTACGGGCCCATCGCTGACGTGTCCATCGTGTACGATCAGCAGTCGCGGCGCTCCCGAGGCTTCGCCTTCGTCTACTTCGAGAACGTCGAGGATGCCAAGGAAGTAGGTTGGGGGTGCAGAATATGTGTTCTGTCACGGTTTTCTGTCACGGTTTTCATAGCCTGAATCAAAATTGGAGTCTCAATAATCGTGGAATTGGGGTTTACGCGTGCTGCAGAATGAGTCGGGAATTCCGTAGTCGCCCAGTAGGGAATCCTGCGCTCGTGGCAGTCCTTGTAGACCTGCCCTTTATGGGCTGGAACAAGGCTTATATTCTGCATAAACTCCAGAAAGTCTCCAGTCTTTTCCACATCTGGCATGAAGGCTTCCATGTTGATGTGTAGGACCTGCTACATGGCAGACAAAAAACCCTAAAACACGTCTGGTTTTGGGTTTTTAAGTTTTATTTGTGGCTCTGATATTATATTCAAGGTTATGGCAGTTTGAAGGATGTATTGGAACACCTTAGTGGTGTTCTTCTGACCTGTAAAGGGTTTATGTTGTGTGGTGGGGTAGTTACATCTCCCTACACCATCAGCGTGTTCAAAAGTTGATCTTAATCGTGTCAGAGGCACCAAAACAATTTCTCAGTGATCCTTTCTGGATTTTAATGCCACAGAAGTCTTGTTTTAAGCTGTTGCTGGCACTTCAGTCCAGCTGGCCCTGAGTGTCTTACAGAATACATTCACTGTAAGATGTGACACTCAGACCTGCTTCCAAACCGAGCCATTTTTTAGGACGTTTTAACACCTAAAGCAGTGGTTAGAGATCCGTGCTGTTGCTAAAGTTCACACCTACGGCTAATGCTCTTCTGTCACTCCTTAGGCAAAGGAACGTGCCAATGGGATGGAGCTGGATGGAAGAAGGATCCGGGTAGACTTTTCCATAACAAAAAGACCTCACACACCTACCCCTGGAATCTATATGGGAAGACCCACTTAGTAAGTTGTATCTGTGGTTTTGGTTGGCTCTTTTCTCCCCAAACCAGTAGAGGATAGGATTCATTGTTTTGTGAAAACTCCTGTTTCTCCTCTGGGGAACCTGATTCCAAATAGTTTTCCTGCACAATTAAAGCACAAGTTGTGGTTCCTTATTTATGGCTGCTGTGCTGTACACTGAGAACACTAAACGTGAGCAGCAGTAGTAAAGCATGTCAACAGGAAGATATATTGTCAATTTCTGAATTAATTTCAGTAGTTTTCCTGTGTAACTTTAAATATTGGAGTACTTTGCCAGCTCAGCTTTTCAAGAGTGAATGAACAAATGCTGGTCGAGGAGCTCAGTGGCTCAGCTAATATTTGGGATTAGCAGTTTGCTGTGTTCACACACTGCACGTTTGACTTCTGCTTGCCAAAAGTGTAAATTGTTTTCCCCAGTTCATTTCCCAGGACTTTTAGCTTACTGCTGGTGGTTGTGGTGATGTTACGTTGATTCTCTTGATTTTAGTCTGAAAGGTTTCTGATTATTTTAGGTAGAAAGTTGGTTGAGCAGGAGCTTTTTCAGGGTAAAAAATGCATGAAAACTCGGAATGAAATTCCGAGTCTCTCTGTGATGGCAAAAGGTTAAGGTTTATAAAGTTGGAGCATTTAAAAAGCAATTACTTGATTAGTTCTGTTCCCACCTGCACCAGTGGGAGAACAGGAGCAGTCGCTGGGAGGATGAGAAGTAATAATAAAACCTGGTTTAACCTTGGGGAATTTACCAGAGTGCAGCCCAGAGTTAATGCTCTGTACCTCAGCAATTCAATTTCCCTCACTCCTTGCAGTGGCAGCTCCCGGCGACGAGATTACTACGACAGAGGCTACGACAGGGGCTACGATGACCGTGATTATTACAGCAGATCGTACAGGTGAGCGTGTTTGGAGCATCCTGCTGCTCTCTGAACTCTGCAGGCATGGGGCACTTCATGCTACAGAACTGTTCCAGAAGGTTCTTGCACTCGCTGTCATTCTGGAATCTTCCTGTGAGATCTTCATCAGAATTGACAAATCAAGTGGGTTGGTTTGAAGGAATGGTGTTGAACCTGTGGCCTGGCTTACTCCAAAATGTTTTCTGGATCTGCACTGATTTTTTTGAAAACAAAGTGTGTTTTCATTTTGGAATCCTCAGTTGGTTGATCTGTTAGCATAAAATGGGGCAGATCAATATTTGAGTTGGTATCATATGAGCACAGTGTAGTAGATAAAAAGTGGGAAATTTCAGTGGTCCCCAGTATCTCCAGCTGATAATTATGGCACCTCCAATATTGCCAAAAATAAGGAATTGGGGAGCATGACCTGTCGGGTATTTGACATCTGTATTAAAATGCTTTTTTAACACCCCTTGGTGTCAGGGTGGGTGTGTGTGTTCTCATGGCTGGGGGTGCAGTCAGTTTTGGTGTGATGGAGAAATCAGCTTTCTGCATTTTCCAGCAAAATCCTCCCAATTCTGGGACGCTGTTAAGCTGAGCACAAAGATAAGAGTAGATCTTTTCTGTCTGCACTAGCAGACATTCCTGCAATCGCAGAATTCTGGGTTGAAGTTAAGTGGTGCCTTTTGGTTCTGACAGGGGTTTGTGGATGTTACCAGAAGAAATGTCACGGTCTGCCACTTTCCTCTCCTGCAGACAGGGGTTGGTTGAGGGAGAGAGAAGGGTTGCTATGTTGTGGGAGCTTCCCTGAGGAAGGAAAAGTTGGAATTGTTCAAGATGCAGTGGAGCATTGCATACCCCACCCTAAAAAAAATTCCACTGGTAACAATTCCATTGCATTCCCTGCCCTCTCTGAAAACAAAGCCTTAAGGGAATGCAGTGTCAGATGGGAATTGAACCCATTCAAACTTAAATGTCTCCTTGTTGCTGTGGGAGGCTTAATTTTACCTGAAAAGAATGTCTGTAAATAACCTTTAAAAAAAAAAAAGTCCCCCAAAAACAGAAGTCAGAAAGACTTGAAACTTGATTAAGTCTCCTGGTAAAGCTTTGCTGGTCTGAATCTGAGGATGTTCCAGTCCAACCACTCAATATTTGGTATAATGTGTTTCTATTCTTTATAAGAAGCTGCATCACAGTTTTAGTTTAAATATGACTAAACTGTTCAAATGTCAGGATGGGAGGGTTTTCTCTGCCTCCACCTTGGAATCAATATTTTTCCTCAGGATGGTGAGTTGATCTTGCTACCTGAAAATGATAAGTAAAAGGGTTTTCCTTGATTAGATAAGTGTTTAAAAGTCAGTGCCAAATGAAGTCATTCAGCATCATCCAGTGTAGAAACTAATGTTGTCTTATCTTCCTATCATTTTCTTACCCTGATGACGGGGGAGGTTTTGTACAGTGACCTTTCTGTTGACTTTTTAAATGGCTCCAAGTCGTTCTGCTTCTGTTTTCACAGAGGAGGAGGCGGCGGTGGCGGAGGAGGCTGGAGAGCTGTTCAGGACAGGGATCAGTTTTACAGGTGTGTGCTGGATTAGTGCAACTAGGCAAGGAAACCCAAAACTTGGGAGTGCCTGGATTTGGAGGGGGTCTGGGGGTGCTTGGCTGTAGCACTGACTGCAAGTCAAAGGGAAATCTCCACCTTGGACAGGGAATTCAGATTAAAAGGGAGGGTGGATTTGCCTTACCCTGCTTGTGTGGGATGCTCCTGGCTTCAGAGTAAATTCACAGGAAAGCAGATTGTGAGTGCAAGAGCGTTGTGTTTGCTGTGTTAGTCAAAACCAATACAGGTAACGAAAAAGAGAACTCAAATCTGGTTGGTCAGCTCTCCCACGCTTTTAGCTTTTCCCAGGTGCATTCCTGAGACTGGGATGGGGTTAGAGCTACCCACACAGAGCTGTGCAGGTTTTAACAGAGGGATTGTTGGTGTCACCCCTGTCACAGGAGGAGGTCACCGTCCCCGTACTACAGCCGAGGGGGCTACAGATCCCGCTCCAGATCCCGATCCTACTCACCTCGTAAGTAGCCATGGACTCAGGGAATGCCTTGGGCTGGGAGGGACCTTAAAGCTCACCCACTGCACCCCCTGCCACAGACCAGGTTGCTCCAAGCCCCATCCAACGTGGCCTGGTCACCAAGTTCACCTCTCCAAAGTAAATTTCCCATTCCTTGAACTTGTTTTGAGCCTCTGTGTCCACTAAGATTGGCTTTGTTGTGGATATTTTATTGAGCCACACTTCCTTTAATGCTTTGCTGAGCAACCTTGAGGACCGAGCAAATATTTAGTTAGGAAAAACCAAGTGAGATAACAGCCCTTGGTTTTGGGTCTGAGATCCCGTTCCTTCCTCGAGAGCTCTTGTTCAAACAGGAGTTTTGGGAGTTGGGTTATTTCTAGGACATGGGGCTCAGCTCTGACGCAGGTTTGAGGAGAGGCAGTGGATTTAGCCAGAAGTCTCTCAATCCTCAACGTCTGACTGTTGGGTTCTTGTTTTTCAGGTCGCTATTAAAGCATGACACATAGAGGAATTTCTAGCTACAGCCTTTGAGTTAAAATTGCAAGTTTGTGGACAATATTTTTTTATTGTCTCTTCTGTTTAACCAAGTGACAGTGCCTAGTGAATTAGGTGACTTTTACACCTTTTATGAAGACAATTTCTGTGGTGTTCAATGCTGTTTCATTCTGCATATTTGTGTAGTTTGGTGCTTTGTTTCCAGTTGTGTTTTGAAAGGAGTATGTTTTGCATGTATTTTTTTAGTCTCCATTTTGACTCCTGAAAGGTTTCTATTGTAAAAACAAAAACTGTTGAGTTAGTTTTTTCTACTGATTCCAAGTTATCCCCCAAGATCCAAACCTGTGTAAAATGCTTTCCGAAAGCGAGAAGAGAAAATAAAATAAAAAGACGTTTGGTTTTTTTTCTTTTCCTACTTCTTTTTGCCAAGAAATAAAAGCGCGGAGGTAATCCCAGGGCAAGTCCATTCCTTCCAGGAGGAGCCAGTCCTTCGGTGTCCCACAAATAAACTGCACTTCTTGAGGTGCTTCTCAAGTCCATTTCTCACTTGTGCAGTCAGCACTGAATCCCTCATTTGGGTGTTCAGCCGTTCCCTCCTGCGTTTAAAGATTTTGGGGCCAATGCTTCACGGTGTATCTGTTGTACGTAGTGAATTTGTGCAATTGGACCTGTGAGCCAGTTATTTTATTTTTTTTTTTTAAATCTTGTGTTGGAGGAGCTTTCCACCTTGGCTCGTGGTGAGAATGTGGGGTTTTGTGGAAATGACAGAAGTTTCTAGACTCAAAGCTGATGATTTCTATGGATGTAAGGGAACAAAGTTGGAGGAATAGTGTTGCCTCATGCAGAGGAAGGGGCTGAGGGAACCCTGCCTGGAGAGGAGGTGGCCAACAGCAGCACACCAGCTGTCTTAGGGATAATTTACAAATTCTCCAGGTATTTGTTAAAACTTCCCTGTTTGGACTGTCCAGAGTGAACAACAGGACCGTGGCAGTAATTGTTTTAAATGGTCTGAGCAGTAGCAGCCCCTTCGGGTCCCCTGCTCCTGGCACCACATTTTTTGGGGTGTGTCACATGGCTCCTTTGCTGAGAGTGTCCCAGGTCCATGCTTGGTGTGTGCATTGCAAGCCAGTGCCACATCATGGAATCATTTCATTTGGAAAAGCCCTCTAAGATGGGCTCCAAGCATTCCCCAGGAATGCTGCCGAGGCCACCGCTCCTCCGTGTCCCCAAGGGCCATATCCACTGATGGGGACTCCAGCACCCTTGTGCCTGAGCACCCTTTCCATGAAGAAGTCCGTCCTCAAGTCCAGCCTCAATGTCCCTGGCACAGCTTGAGGCCATTTCCCCATGTCCTGTCCCTGTTTCCTGGGAGCAGAGCCCAATCCCCCCTGGCTCTCCCCTCCTGTCAGGAGTGGTGCAGAGCCAGAAGGTTCCCCCTGAGCCTCCTCTGCTCCAGGCTGAGCCCCTCTCCCAGCTCCCTTCCCTTCCCTAGACGTGCTCCAGCCCCTCCATGTCAGTGTGAGCACCAGGGGTGCTGGAAAGGCTCAGATCCAGGTGAAAATTCCACCACGGGTGCCAGAGGAAATGGGTGTTGTCTGTGAGCAGCAGCTTGCTGAGTGCACCCCGCAGTCCACGCTAAAGCTGTCCTGGGGTTTGGGGAGAGCCTGTTGGCCAGCCCTTCCTTCTGCTGAATCATTCCCAGGGTGCAGTGTTGCCCTGAGGTGCTGGAAGGCACAGCTGGTGCTCTGCCAGCAGCGTGAGGCAGGAATTGTCCGTGGCAGGGCGTGGGGAGCCTCCCCTGACCCCCAGCACGGCTCCCACCAGGGCAGCGAGGGATCCTCTGCCAGAGGCAGCATCTGCCAGGCTCTGCCCTTTCCTGACCTGCTTTCCCATCAGCAGAGGACAAATAAAAACCTTGGAAGCACGTGGAGGGGAAAAAGGAAACCAGGAGCTGTTTGTGCTGCTGTCCTCTTCCCCGCAGCGTGCAGGTGGAATTTCCTCCGGGGCACTTGGAGCCTCTCCCTGCGCAGGAGATGCTCCCGTCCCTGCAGCACCTCCCTGGGCACGAGGAGGGGCCCTGGAGGGATTGGGGAGCTCGCGGGAGCTGTGCAATATCGAGGCAATCACGTGCTCAGTAAATTCAGGCACCCTTGCACAAGTAGTCTGCTCCTGGTGGAATTCCATGAGCTCCTGAAAATCCCGTTTTTCCTCGTAACTCTTTTCACCGGGGTTCATGGGATTTATTTTGCGCTTCACACTCCGACTCCAGCAGGTTGCTCACCCACAGGACAGGTGCTCCCATCCCAGTGGAGCTGCTTTGGAGCTGGGAGAAGCTGACCTTTTGTTTTCCTGCTTGGATAGGAAGTGCACAGCTCCACAGGACCCTTCCTTAGTGCCCATCTCGGGCACCTGGCCCTTGCTCCGAGCCGTGTTCCCACCTTTGGCAGCACCTCGGGAGGGTCAGCAGAAGTTGGGGTTTGTTGGGAAGGAGCTTCTGGGGCCTGTCCACCATTCCCATTGTTAATGTCTCACTCGTGCTTGGCCCCAGCACAGGTCTAATTAACACGGACACTAATTACCCAGTCTCCACCTCAGCATTCCCAACTGTTACACACTTGGAAACTTCCAAAATCCAGCGGATAGAGTTTCACTCATATCCCAGCAAAGAGTGAGCAAAAGGATTGAAAGGCATGGATACATTTTTTTCAACCAAATTGTGAATTAATTTCTCAGCTCTGATCTTCCTGTGGGATAATCCC
The DNA here is from genome assembly GCA_013396955.1 of Regulus satrapa. NCBI lineage: Eukaryota > Metazoa > Chordata > Aves > Passeriformes > Regulidae > Regulus > Regulus satrapa. The sequence goes on along the minus strand of VWZN01022257.1, from coordinate 8,185 downwards.
ACCTTGCCAGTCCCTGATGCTCTTCCCTCACCTCCGTAGCAGCTGCACCATTCTCTGGCCAAGAGGTTTCTAAAAAGCCAAATCCCCACATTTTGGACAGTTCATCACCACGGTGTGAGGGAAATGTGGGATCAGCCCAGCCTGGAGCTGCCTCAGATGCTGAGGGGCAGGTGGGAGCTGCTCTGGCAGCCCGTCCTGATCCCACTGTGCTGCACTGTGGCACGGAGAGCGAAGGACAAGGACCCGAGTCCTTTTGTGAAGGAAACGGGATCGCTTTCAGAGCAGGGCTCGCTCGTGGCTTAGTTTTGGCACTGCCTCACCCGTGCAGTCTCTGCAGCCGGAGGTGTTCCCTGTGGAGCAATGAGCAGCTGCGTTCCCACCTTGCTCCCAATCCCAACAGTGCAAGGGTGGGATGAAGCTCTCCTGACATTCCCCGTGTGATGAGTAGCGAAAAACATCCTTAAGGATTCAGGGAAAACTTGCAGGTCTGAGAGGTGAGGCGGGTTCCTCCTGGGTCGGGTCGCTGGGCCTTTCCCACTGCAGCCTCCTGGGGTGTCCTCTGGAGGCACCGCATCCCTGCTGGCTCCTCCCTTCCCTCCTGTTCCCAGCACCCCCCGGGGAGGTCCAAACCAAGGAGAGATTCCAACGCTCCAGCCCGCTCCGTTAGCAGGAGCCCAAAGAGTGCCCTGAGCGCGAGTCTGGGTAACAGCAGAGCAGGGTGGTGAAACCTCCTGGCTCCCAACCTCCTGCCCACAGGAGCTGGGGGCCAAACTGTTTATCCCGAGCTTGGAGGAGACTCCCGAACCCCCAGGCCGGCCCCAACAGGGATTTGGTGGTCCCAGGTATTTGCCCAACCTTCTCCCAAAACCTCCAGCTGAGGAACAGCATCTCCTCGTCCACGTCCAATCTGCCAAACCCTTTTTTCCCCTCGTTTGTCCTGTTTTTTTCAAGGCAGCCCTTCACACACAGCGGGTTATCCTGTCCTCTTCCAGACTAAACAAACCCTCCTTCAACCTCTTGTGGCCTCTTGCTCATTTTATCAGTCTTGCTGCCGCATTCCAGACTCATTCCATGCCAGCATCTCTTTCCAGGGAGGACTGATCTTCACTCCAAAGCTGCCCTTGGAATATGCTTCCCCTTTCCTGCTGGATCCTCCACCTGGTCCTTTTAGGACCTTTTTTTCCCATCTTGTTGCTGCCTCTCCAGCTGTTTTGTGCCCGTGCTCTGGAATCTTCCTTCCCATAGCACAGACTTCCCTTGAGCACCACATCTGGATCAAGATAGATCCACCCAAACTGGGAGACAGTATCAGCTCCGTAGGGTTGGGAAAGCATCTGCAGAAGTTTGTTGAGCTCTTTGTGCAAAGCCAAAACTCAGGGGCAGGAGGGGATGATCTCGTGCAGGCAATTCCTCTGTTGGACCCAGCTCCAGCAGAAGGCTGGTTGGAGGAGCAGTCAGTGAGTATCGAATCCCGTGGGCTCTAACTAATCCCAAAACCTCGTGTTTCTCCCACTGCTTCCCAGTGGCAGTGACCTCACGCGACGAACCGGCAGCTTCCTGCCCCATCCCTGCTTTTAGCTCATCCCCGTGGAGGCAGGAATGACCTGCAACCAAGGGTAAGATCTTTGAAAAGGACTTTAAACACCAATTTCAGCCTAAAATCTCCCCAGAAAACGTGCCGGGAGGGAGGGGGATGGAGGAGCCACGAGCACCGGTGACAAATGACAGCCAGGCGGGAGCCAGGCTGAAAGCAAAGCCGGAGAAATCGGAGGAGAAAGATTCTTCTGGCTTTGCATCATCGCAGCCCAACCACATCTATTTTTGCTGTAGGCATGGCATCGAGCACCCGTCACCGCTATTCCTACTCCATCCATCTCCGTACGCCAGGGAAGACTGGCAGTGGGATGGAGCGGCTGCAGGAGCGGTGCTTTACGTGTCCTTAATTGCCTTCAAATCTGGGGAAGGCAGATTAGTGCCCTTCATCCACCCCCTCCCCAGCACGGGAAGGGATGCCTGGCCCTGGACACAACGCTCCGTTCCAGGAGCACAAGGCCGCTTGTCACCCACCCGGCCAGGAATTATTCTGCACCTTATTTCTCCCTCCAGTCATGTCCTCGATGCACTTCGACGAGGATTAGGGCTTTTATTCTCAAAAGGACGGAGAGAAATGGCACTCGACCTGCAGGCAGGTGGTGACACCAACTCCTGGTGACCTGAGGACAGCCTGCAGCAGAGCCCCAGAGGCTGCAGGAGCCATCTGCCAGGGGGGCAGAGAACGTGCACAGCTCGTGGCTGGAGTGTCTGGCATCTCCTGAAGCTTTTCCCACAATGGGATGACACGCAGCGACGGCTGGCTGGGTCTGGGTTGGGAAGGGTTCGCACGTTCTTATTTCCCAAAAAATAAAAAAAAAGAAAGCATCGCCAAAAATTTATTATTTACATCATTTATCGTGTTTGTTTGTTTGAATCGTATTTGGTGACTATGTAGATAAATACATAAAGATGCATTTCTTATTTATTTCTTTCCTTTGGTTTCTGAACAAAGTGGTTTTTCTCTCCCCAAAGGAGCTCCTGAAGGGCTGGGGGTGTGTGGGGGGGATCCGGAGC
>VWZN01022256.1:293108-309376 GCA_013396955.1 Regulus satrapa | reverse complement strand
TCATAAGAATGTGTAGGACTACACACTAAGGTGAGATTATAAAGTGGAAAGAATAAGAAATTCATCCATTTGAAAACTTCCCTATCATGGTTTAGTTTACTTTTTTTTTTTTTAATTGAGTTTTTGCATAAAACTGTATGAGAAATCTTCAATACAGCAAATCTTAAAGCGGGTCACTTGCTGTGATCCTTCTTGTCAGTTTTAATAATGCACATCTTAGTGCAATAGGTTAAATGTTAAAACTCAATGCTGAGACAGTAATTTTGCTTTAAGTTGGAATTTTAAGTTCTGACTGAGGGAACTAGTTGCCACCCTGCATATTGAAGTCCTTCTGAAGTCATAATTTTGGCTTTTTATCAGAGATCAGGTTTTAATTAAAACATTTACCTATGTGAATAGCAAAAAGCAAAGACTTTTACAGCTATATCCCTAACAGAGAGCTCTGTGCAAAAGTGATTTAACTCAAGTCATCAGCACACCACAGCTGATTCCTCAACATTCCTTTTTGCCTTCCTCTACATACCTCAGACCGTATTTCAGACTCAGAATCAGCTGTGCCACTCCACCTCCTGCCATCCAAGGCTCAGACAAGCCTTGTGCCAGGACAGTGCCTGGGGACATCCCGAGTCACAGCCCAGCGTGGGGCACGTGGTGGCTGGCACCAGGGGAAGTGCACCCTGCTGGACTTCAGGGTAGCTGCTGGAAGGGACTGCTCAATGTACAGGGAAAGAGGCTTTTCCTCTCAAAACGAGCTGGGCTAGGCAAACGTGCAATAGATGAGCTTATGAACACACTAATACTACTGAACAAGAAGTTGTCCAAAATACATTTTTCTTCGCACTGACCTGTTGAAAGTATACAATGAAAGTGTTTGGTTTACAGGTACAAACAACCCCACTGACACAAGAACAAAGGCCAAACAAAGGGCTAGCACTAAAAAGTAATTTTAGAAAACTTTTTTTTTTTTTTTTATTGCCTCCTGGGCTATAAATTGTAGTGTCCTTTTGCTTTACAGTTTGAAGAATTTGCTGAAGCCCACAATGAAATTTGGTATTTCTAGGAGACTGCAGAGAGTTTTAAAACTTACAAGCTATACTGATAGTGGGAACTTAATTTGCATGGTGTTTTGAATGAAAAAAACATGAGTATGTATTTAATAAAACTTGTAACTTCAGTTATTGGTTAACAACTTTAAATTAGTAATTACAGTACCAATGAAAAACGAAAAACAGAGGAAAATGACAAAAACAGAAACCAATGTTAGACTATATACCTTTAAAAACAGATTATTTTCTTTTTTGTTGAACAGTTGCAGTCAGTATTGTATCAGAGAAGCTTCTTTTAAGGCTAGTGTAAGAATATTATTATCCTTAAAGCTATTTCTCCTTTGGTGTACCCTAAAATCCTCACACCACTGAGGTTGTCAACAGTTTATAAGAATATTTTTAGATACAATAAGTAAACACATTGATATGATTAGGCAGCTTTTCAGTTTGTAAGCCTCTGCTCAAGACTCACATAGTGTCCTATGGTACTGGCATAGGTGTCAGCAATCCAGGACATCTCCCTCTCCCCCGTGCTCATATCAGGAGCAGGCACATCCACACCAGGTCCTGTTGGCAACAGTGAAAACAGCTCTTAAGGATCAAACACAAATATTTATTTTCAATCATTATTCCCTTGGGAAGGGTGCAGGCCTTGACAGAGAAGAACTGTTTTCCTGTTTAATTCTCAGTTTATTATGCTAGCACCATAGTCTTCTGAATTCAATGGAGTTTTAGATGCTGTATCACACCTTTCTACAATATTATCAAAACCCCCAACCTTCACATAAGCCATTTGATAAAAGGTGAAGGCCACTTCAGCAATGAAAAGTGAGAGCAAGACAGTGCATCAAAAGTGGTTTGCAGGGAAGGTGCTATCTAGTATGAATTCTATATAGTGTCACATTGACATAGATTGGATTCTTCTGCATAAGAATTTCTTTCTTTTCTGTTGTGTGAGTTTAAATATTGAAGGTAGGCTGTACCTAGTCATTACACTGTAGCACATGCATTTGATTTTACTGCTTACTTCAAGAAAGGTTCCATTTATCTTTCTTGATGAAATAAACCTTTAAACACATCTGTTGAAATTGTTTTTTAAATCTATTTTTTTGTAGAGAGCTAAAAATAGTATTTCCCCAGACTATTTAAGATTATAGAAACTTGCTAATCAGGACACTGTATGGAACTCTGCCCCAACAATTTTTTCCTAGTATTTTAAAAGGTTTGTGAAAGTTATATAGCACCAACCAGAGAGCCAAAAAGGAAGATAATTAAATCAAACTATTTTAAATGTCACTCAACTTATTATCACTATAGCTTGCATTGTGTATAGTAAAACTGCAGTCACATGTAATGTCAGTCAGTGTGCCTATAAAGGAGCTTAACTTAGATGATAAATTGTCTGGAAGAGCAGATGACAAACACTCTGGCTGAGGAGCAAGAAAATGCAGATAAAAGGATAGATGTTCCCAAGGCAGTTAGATGTCAGGAATACATGACAGACCTTTAACTAGTTACATGCCTCATTATTCATTTGAGCAAGAACCTTTTCTGGGTAAAGCTGCTCCCTTTAATCAGAAGTTGAGCTGGTAATATTCAGCTTTCTGCAGAGGAGATGGTCAGACAGCAAAGCTACCAGAACAGCTCAGGGTTGAGTGTGAGAGAGGCCCCTGCTGACACTACAGAAGCTGAGGTTCTGTTACAACAGGCTCCTATGCTTCTTGCCTACACTTCCCTTGCAGCCTCTGGTTGCCATGGGTGAAGCCATCAACTTTTGCTGGGGTGGATCTTCTATTTCCTTCCTCTCTTTCCTCAGATACCTGCCAAAAACCTCAACTAAGACTACAGGAAACAGTAACAGGGAAGAGTTTGCTATTAGAGATTAAAACTGCAACAAATATGGTCATCGTTTTAAGATCTAACTCTGAGAGAAATGTGATTCATTTTGGATACCGTGACCTCAGCTTTTGTGGTTTCTCATAGCAGAACAGCCGCCAGAAAGTTAAGACACAGTTCCCTTTAAAATGCACTAGGATACAATGACTCAATTCTTTGTGGTTCTTGCTAAAAGTTCTCAAAAATTGTTTACAGTTCTCAAAAATACTGTTACTTACAGATATTATCTAATGGACACTGCCAATGCACAATAAATCAGATTCCTAAATTTGAATAGTAAAGCCGCCCAACATACCAATAAAGCCCTTTTTTGCCAGCTCCATGGTAAACCTTCTTGTGATCTTTTCCAATTCATTGTCCTATAGAGAAAAGACAATAAATATCAGAAGAAATTATTAGTGCTTATGAGTATTTGCTCAAACTTAGCCCAAGCATAAGCGAACGCCCTCTTCTTTTAGAAGAAGGGATGATTCATGATTTATATAATTGATATGCCACTCCCTAGCAGACCGTTGGTATTCAGACAGCACAGGAAACACTGGGCTTTCCTTCTGTACATTCTGATCCGTGACAAGTCGGGAGCATGGCACAGGAAGAACCACCTGTGCCCACAGCAGAGATTTCCAGCAAACAAATCTGATATCCTGTGTGAGCGATTTACAACCAGCAACAGCAAGAGCTGGCCCTGCCAGTTGTGTACTCAACACATCCAAATGACTTGACACAAATCCTTACAGGAGCTTTGAGCTTTAAATATCTGTTATGCATTCTAGTATCCTTTCTGTACAAGTTGTCTTAATTAGGGCAAGAAGGCAAGCCTGCAGTAAACCTTTTATAAAGCCAAGTTAGTTATTATTCACACTGGAACACTGCATAGAATGGTTTAATGGAGCATAAAACTATTAGTCAAAATAAACAAAAACATTAACTTTTTTTTCAAAGAGTAACTTAATTTAAGCTTTTATTAACAGTATCAACTTAAGAATAATTCCGGGTTCCAAATTATTTGTAGTCTCCTGATTTTCAGAAAAAAAAATTAAGTAATTGAAGTATTCCACCTTCGAAACACAGACCTTTTAAAAGTTCTTTTCCTACCTATTACATGCACAGGCTACAATCAGCCTTTACAGAGGCAGAAGTGGCAGGAGGTCTTAAGTGGTCAATAACGCCCTTAGAAGAGCTTTTTTAACTGGCTGGCTTCAGTATTGCAGATAATCAAATTTTTATCTATGATTAGGCTTACTGTGTAGTTCTTGGGATTGATCTTGACACCAGCCTTTGCCCCACCAAATGGCACATCTACAAGAATGCAAAGGAAAATCATTTTACTTTTTCAACAATAAAGGCAGAACACATGAGAAAGATGTGTAATTATATCTTTGATTTTAGCAGTGATTTTGGTTTTGCCTTTATGGCTTCCGAAGTGTAAGTTATAATCTGATCTAGGCATTCTTATAAAGATGGAAGATCTTTCAAGGCACTTTGAAAATTATTTTTAAAAGTTGCAAGTTCATTATTTAAGTTTTCTATGCTTCAGTATCTCTTGTCCTTGACAGTTGTAGTAATAGTAAGTTTTACCTTTTATATTTTACTTATTTAGCTCAAAAAATTTACTTTGTAAGTCCTAAGCACATCTGTATACATTAGGAACATGTTTTCTTCTCTTACACGTAATATGCAGATTCTCTCCAAATCCCTCTACAATTTAGCAGCTAAATTATACTTCTTTATAACCCATAAAGGAATTTCATCCTTTTCTCTCCACAGGTACCCAGCCTGAATCCTTTACAGCCTCCATCTGTTCCCCCAAAATTCGTCCCCTATAATCCAAGTTTGTCATATTGAATTTGAGTTCAACATGTAGTACTTTCTATGGGAGAGGGTAGTTAACAGAATCTGGACTTTTCAAACGAAAATGCAACCTTATTAAAGTATTTTCAGTAGCAGCAGAGGGAATACGTATTATTATTTTAGTTGCTATAGATTGTTCCCACCTTGCTACAAATCTAAGTTAGAGATTAGTGTCCGAAATTTATTTTAATCCTTTGCATGTTTGGTTTTTATGTATTTACATCAGTACTGACTAAAACTGAAGCTTGAATCTTGTGTGGAAAAGGAACACTTACCAACCACAGCACATTTGTACGTCATGAGAGATGCTAAGGCTTTCACCTCATCCACACTAACGTCTGTGCTATAACGAATACCTGCAAAAGACACACGAGAGAAAATAGGAATTCACTAAACAGCTTCATAAATACCTATAAATTGGAAAAGGTAATTCTACACCAACAATTGTTAGCACGCAAGCAAGTAATTTATCAACTTATTTACCCTAAGAGCTAAAGAACAAGTCCCTGTTCCTCTACTTTAATATCTATCTTTTATGCAGCAGAAATTCACTGCTTAAGTAATTTTCTATGAAGTAGATTAACAGCAGCACTCAGCCTCAGGGAAAGACGTGCATGCTCCTGTGATAAAGATGAATCCAGCTGACAGGTAGCTAAGAGCAGAGTTTTCAAGAGGCTGATAAAGCTCTTCAGCATTCCACAAGATCTTTAGCTTTGGACTTCATTTATTGTATATACAAGATTACCTTTGTTCCTGAACATAACTTATCAGTACAGGCTATAATCAAGGTCTTTTTCATAGAGTAATACAAGCTCCTGTTAAGTTCTAAGCCTTGGCTTCAAGGCCCTGGCTGCTAGGCATAGCCACAAAACAAAATGCAACAAACCATTCTGCAAGTTTGAATTTTTGTAAACCATTTTGAGGGAATAGTCCTCCTCCAGCAAGCTTCTGAGACCAGGCCTCCCATCCCACACCCATATGGAAGCTATAGCCCACACCTGCATTCCCCAGTCCAAGTCACTCAGCAGGGCTGCAAGGGTGTGCTGACACATGGTACAAATGCAAATGCAATTTGTTGTGTGCTGGCAGCAGCTCAGATGCAAAATGGGCAAGCCCAACATTCAAGGCAGTTCAAAGCTTGGGTGAGCACAAACAGCAAAAAAAAGTCACACAATGGTAAGGAGATCTTTCACCTGTCTGATGCTTACCAGTCTTCTGAAAAATGGAAAAACTCAATAAATTGATTGAACTCAAAGTTAAGATTCATGTATCTGAAGGTGGCTACAGAGTAGGAAATATTTAACCAAAGTGACAGGGCAGTTATAGAGAACTTAAACATGACGTTTAAGATCAACGCGTGCCCAAAGTCATGAGGCCACAGCCAAAAGGGCCCTACAGCTGTATGTTTGTTTCTATCCAAGCTTCTCCTACTTAACTAAGCCTACAACAGAGCCATGAATTATTTATTATTCCCATCTCTACTCCCCAAATCTTTGGCTAGGTAGGTTCTGCCAAGTTGCACGGTGGTTTGTAGCAGGCACAGAGTGTCCTTTAGATGCCAGAACATGGCACCACAAATTTCCTATTATGTAAAGAGAAGACCATATTCAGGTTCTCAGGAGTGAAAAAAGGCCAGCATACATTATCCAAACTAAAGGACTGTGCTGCTATGAAAGCCATTCCTGAATGCTCTGGAAACAATCCCAGTTTCAAAGGAACTAAGTGCTGCTCAAATAAAGCTGAGGGCCAAGTGCTGCTTTCTTATGTGAGTTCAATCAGTAAAAGAAAGTACCATGCCTCTGCGGAACAGAATTTAAGTTTATTGTGTATATGGGGGAAGGGTGGTCTCCAACAGCACACTAAGTAGTTTCTGACTTAGATAGCTGCAAGGAGTCAATGTCTGAGCTTTCAATAACCTTCTCATGGGAAGTAATATTCAGAATTTAAGTACAACTTATCAGAGCCCAAAAGACCAGTCAAAGTTAGAACATAAACTTTTTCCGTTTTTTTGGTTTTTCTTTTTTTCTTCAACATGTCTTACTCTGATCCTTCAGAGGAGCAGTTATCCATATGAGCACTACCTATGGCACTGACTGTCCTGTCCTGGGGAAATCACTCCCTCTTGGTTGAGCAGGTACTCTGAGGACAGGTCTCATCTGAGTATTGCTCAAGCCAGCCAAGTTTGGAGTCAGAGCCTATGTCGGCCAGAAGTGAACTCTGTCCCTCCACCCCCAGCTGAACTAGATCACTGTGTATTTATTCAACCCATATACTTATTTAAACTTCCAAGCTGTGTATACAAAGCAGTTTTGCTATAAATGTACTCCTGAAGGCACACAAAATGCTGTTTATTGATATATGAAAAGCAGCAAGGAGACTAAATACTTTGGGAGATTTATCTCCTACAATTTAAAGAGAGAAGCAAAATACAAAAAGAGAGGGAAACCTCTTCTGTGAGTCACACGGAAGAGAGGATCTGAAGAGGTAAACAAGCAGCACTTGAACCAGAAGTGCCAGTGCACGTACTCACTCCAGTGCATGCACAACAGTTAGAGCTCTGGCTCCTTGCACTACAGTCAAGGATTGCCACAAACTTTGATGTAATAAATGTTAAGTTTTCACATCAAGATGAATAGGGGAAAAGCCCTAAAGCTAATGAAGTACTGACAGCTTTTCAGCTGAGCTGCCTGATCTGTGTATCTGTCAGCCATGTACACATAACAGAACACAGGAAACTTTTGGACTTCAGGTCAAAACTGTTCTTTTCTGGATAACTTTGTACTTCTGAATAAGATTTACCTCCTTTCCCAGGCTTGTAAACAGTTGTAATTAAAATGGATTGACTGCTGGCTTTATCTTCCTAAATGGAAGACTAGTCAATTCTGAGAGTTGTGCTAACTTTACTGGTCACTCTTCTCTAGTTTATGTGGTAAAAGGTTTCATTAGGTGAAGTTCAGGACACGAACCCAGGTTCTCTGACAGGTGTGATGGATTTTCCCCTTCCCCAGCTGGAGCACATAGGATTTAAGATGAGATAACATTTCATTCCTTTTCACAATTCAGCCAGTTACTGTTTTCCAGGAATTGTAATTACTCTACAGGAGGGCCACCTCTTGACAGGGAAGTGATTTGTGCTAAGCTGTTAAGACTGATGAGAAGCAGGCATCTGAGAATGCTGTACATTCCATCTGCAAACAGATGCACAAAGATAAAAGACTTACTTAATTTTTATTCTATTTGGACATCATTGAAATTTAGTTTGACAGCTTCCTAATTTGGCAGGAGTATTGCCACGCATTTGTGTGACTCTTTTGGCAGTGTTACTATGCATTCAATAACCCAAGTCTAAAAATGGACCATATGCACAGATAAAATACTGGGTTTGATTTTTTGGCTTTTTTTTCCAAGGTTCTTACTACAAACAAAGTCACTGTTAGGTAGCATGATTACAATTTTTTTAAACCCTGGCAAGTCCCCCGCTGTAAGTCTCTGGAAACTTGTGCCTTTTACAGCAAACTAGCTACAAAAAAATAGTTTGAAGAAAGCCTCAAGTTACAGTATGACTCACAGTCATGGAAAATACTTTTCATTGGAAAACATATGAATTCTTGTTCCAGTTAAGAATTCTCTTTCCTTACCACGCCCCAAGAAGTTAAACAGTATGCTAAGAGTGACTTTGTTTTGCTATCCATAAAAGCTTCTAAATGAGGAAACGTTTTCATTTAATTTTTTAGTATTGATCAGTATAAAGAGAAGACTTTATCACTACACTGCAGTGTTTGTACTTTAGAAACTTCTTTTTTTATGATCTGTATTATGGAGATATTATACTTCATTCAGTTATCTCTTCACATGGAAGAAGTCTTTATCAGCAAGGCTACTTTGGATTCTATAGTAACAGCAGTCAGTTATCATTTTAATAATTTTATCATTTTGTAGCAAGGGGTGTACTAACATACACATAACAAAGACCTTGATTTTCCAACTGGTTACACATCCTACTAGATCTAACATTGTATAGATTCCAGTATGTTCTGTGATGTTAAGTGTGTTTATTATGGTTCCTTAAAAAAATGTGGTGTACAGAACTTTTCAAGGATGACTACTGCCTTTCTAGTACGCCTACAAATCTATTTAGGGAAGTTCATGTCACTATTTTCTGAGCTTCTCATGCAGTGAATCTAAGTGGTAGTACCTACGTGTGCCCTCACTACTTACAAACAGGAGGTATTCAGTCTCAAAAAAACCTAAACAGTTGCCATAGCAACAGTTCAAAGCAAAACACTTGGTAAACTACTCCTCCTGCACTAAATATCTTGTAAATCTCAGTAAGTCTCTCAAGTTCCCCAGAACCTGGAACACATTTGCATCTCCGCCTAAATTCTTAATATCTAACCAAGGGTTTTGTCCTGCTTTGACTTTAGAAGTGTTTTCTTCTGGTTGTCGTGTTCTTGTGAACTTTGGCACTAATTTGGGTCCTTCACAGACGACAATTCCTGTTAATACGGTGCATTTGTTCTGCTCACCTCTATTTGCAAAGTGCTTGCTCATCAAAAGAAGCCTCCCAGAGCAGCAGCTACCCTACACTACCCATGCAGCACTCGGCAACACAGATGCCATCATCTCTTTTGGAAGTTTCTAGGACTGACTGCAGGCACGTTAATCTCCCAATTAGCAACACTGGATTCTGCAGTAGCTCTGTGGGTTAGCAGCTTGCCTGACCCTGTGCTAAGGCTGGAGCCTAAGTCCACAGCCTGAACGAGCTTCAATATAGATGCTCACCTTTGGATTAAAAAAAAAAAATCCATAAATCAGTCCCAGCATTGACCGCAGTGCCTTTGTTCCTTAATGTTTTAACTCTGGATTATGTATAATATTTTCATGTTTGGTAAGTAAACAAGTGCAATTGTGATTGTACTGTTATCAAACTAAGTGTTCACTCACACCTAACTCAGTGGGGACATATCATCCAAGCAATACCTAAACTCCTTCAAAACACACATTTTTTTTTAGACTCAGAAAAACAATCCAGCCTTCCCAAGAAAGAAACTGCTGAGGCTTATTTAACTATTTGGAAGGTGTGGTAAATAGCACAGTGACCAATTTGTAATTATTGAAGACAAAGAAATTCCAGATAAACCAAACAAAGCAAGATGAGTAATTCAGTACTGGAAAACAAGAACACTGTACACCAATCAGCAACAAGAACCACTAATTCCCAAATTCAATTCACTAACTGCCAAGAGCACAGATAAAAATATTTATCTTTTCCTACACAGCACTAGCCAGCTATAAAGCTGGGGCAGGACAGACACTCCCCCATACAGACTGCCCATCGTTCTGCTTTAAGCACCAGTACACATAGATTATAAGGTACTCAGCAAGAACACAATACTTCAGTATATCACTTACTGCATGCTTTTAATAAGCTGCAACTGAAATATGCTCAAACATATATGTTTATTTCAATTCATGCTGAGAAAAGCCAAGAATTCTCTCTATTCAAAAGTTACCTCTGGTGCATTGATAAGACTTGGTGTTTTAAATGTGAATACGGCAAATTTAGTCCACTACCAGGCAAGCAAATAGTACATGAATTTATGCATTTAGAATCCGACTAAGAAGTGAAGTCTCTCACCTACAAAACTACCTCAGCCCCACCTAAAGGATTCAGTTCAGGCACTAAAGTGCACTCAACACTGTAGTAACAAGGACAGAAACCGGGAGATACAGTAAACTGCTTCCACACAGATATTATTGTTACCACGTGCAGGGTGGGGTGTGTGTGCAGAGGGCGGAAATAAAACACAAATCGGCCCTGGCTGGTCCAAATGCCACAGGAGTCACAAAACAAGAAGCCACCGCAGCACTGACATGCAGCAGGCAATTTCCCTACTCTTCCTAAGAGTCTAATTCCTAACAAGATAGAACTGTTGCAACTCATGCAACAAAAAAGTGCTTGCTAGGATCACCCAGAGAACAGGAGGGAGACTATCACACAGGAGATTCCTCTCCCCAACACGTGTTTATGCAGAAAGCCCAACGCTGAGAGAGGTATGATCTCTCTATAAATAGACAAAGAGCCAACAGTAGCAAGGGAAAACAACTATTTAAGATCAAGGACAAAGCTGGCTACCGCAGCAATGGTATGATTTATATGAAAAAGCTGAGACTAAAAAGATTCACAGCCAAAAGAGCAAGGCATAGCCTCTTAAAGAATATCAAAGGTAAAAACAAAAACCTGATACGGTTCACATTACAACTAGCATATTAAAAGACAAGGCACGCTTTCCTTTCTTATGTTTTAATTTGCAATTTAAATGTATATCCACGGTTGAACTAATTGTGAAGTTAGATAAGCTACAATAAGAGAACAGAAACCTATGAAAATTGTTCAAAGGTTGGACTCAATTTTAGAGGTCTTTTCCAGTCTTAATGATTCTGTGAAAGTAAGGTGCTCATAATAAGCTTTGGGTATAACACTGCAAGTGTTATCACAATTAGNAAAAAACAAACACAAACCCAGTCACACTCTGGAGTTAGACCAGTTCCAAGGTTTATTTCAAGCTACAGATGGTCCATGTTATAGTTCCATCTGTTGCATGATCTATAGGGTACATTTCCATGTCTTACCCAAAAGACCCTGGGCCAAAGGCACAAGCTCTTAACACTCACCCATCCATAACCTAAAAAAAGCAAAGCCACTAATTCAACCCCAAGATAAACAGCTCTGCTGATTCCAGGATACCTTACAGCACTACTCCTTGACCTCTGAGAAAAGGAATAAATAATGTTGAGACAGCACATGGGGTTGTACTGCCCCCAAGTCATGCAATGTACAGGTTTTTCTTTTGCAAGTAGGTTTCCACCATCAGGTATGTACACTGTTTTAGACACCATAATGTCTGCAACAGAGGGTATTTTGTGACTGGACACTGAGATCAGTGCCAGCCTTGGACCTCTGCAGTTGGAAATCTGCGGCAAGGGTGGCATGAATAAAAGTCACCGTATGCAGTAACTCACGAGCCAAGTGAGAAGGATAAATCCTGATAGGCAGAGTAAAAGCAGCCAAGACCAGACAACAGGAAAGTTCTGTAGTGCAGAAGAGCTCCGTCCACTAACCCAGCCACACAGCACCACACAGGAAATCAAATTCATTCACCTCCACATCAAATGAACAAATGAAGTAAGACTCGTTTGTCTTCACATAAAAGAGTGAACTCTGAAGTAATGTTTGACAAAGCTTTTCAAAATTCCTCTGTAAATAAAAGTTATACTAAGTCTAGTCCAGAACTAAGGATGGTTTCAAAGCCTTTCTGAACTGAGGAAGCAGCTGAGACTTGGTTACAGCAATTTGGGTGAGCACAAACAAAAGTTAGGCTGTTTCCGGCTCTGATTCATTCAGTTTCATTTATAACAGACCTGTTGGACACTTGGTTAACATGGAAACACTTGAAAAAGTTTTAAAACCACTTAACATTAGCATTATTCCCATAGCAAATGCTGCCTAAAAAACACAGAATCACTTCCATACAACTAAACAGGTATTGTTTTTCAGGAAGTTGATTTTGTTTTCTAAAACGGACCAATTAATGATAAACAGTCATCAGCAACCACATAAAAAGTAGCTTAACCAGTTCTACACCTTTCGTAGAACCTGATGAAATTATTTAGAAGAATGTATTATTTTAAGTAGGAACTGCCAGAATACTGTCCAACAAAGTCATCTGTATTCAGACATCTCATTTCCTGTATCCAATTTGGTTTGTGTTACTTCTTTAGGCAGCTGTCAGTGCAGTGAACAAGAGCAGCTGTGGTTTCCTGTTAGTACTGGCCACTGGCATGCAAGTCACCACATCAGCAAAGGAAAGAGTGATGCGACCCACAGCATTACTTCAGCTACCAGGCAACATCAGCCCAGTTGTATAAAAACTACATTTGGAGCTTAAGCAACCAGAGTTCCAGCACACAAGAAAACTGCTCATTCCATACTCTCAGTGGGATGAGGCGGCATCTATCTGATCGTTCCCGTTCAGCAAACAGTTACATTGCAGAAAATGGAGTTCCTGAAACCTGGATTTGCATGTTGGACATACTGCAAGACCTACCACTTAAATGGGGATATTCGTGACTGTTCTGTAAAGATTCCTAAAGTACAGAAGAGAAGCACTGCTAAGAATAAGAATCACCACCTTCTCAACTTGCAGAAGTTTGCAACCCCCAAAGCAGAATTAAGGATTAACTTCTATAACAATTAAATAGGTAAGCGGCACAAGACTGAACAAGAAGTGTTATTTCTGGGTTCTCTCAGCAAAGTGGAAAATCACCAAAAGTTGTAAACTGAAAAGAAAGCATGTTTCAGAACCTCATGCTTCTTCTCCAGAAAAGCACTTTTCTTCACCCAATGAAGAATCACCTGCACTACTACGTAATGACAGCTACAGTGTCCAACACAACCAAGCTGACTTGTGCTCTTACATCTGCTTTGGAGGGAGAGAGGAAAGTAGGATAAGCCTTAAATAACTTCCTATTTTTATTAACAATGCTTTTGGTTGTTAGAATTAGGGTATTAAGAGCATTGTTCCTCTTGAATAGAAACATGACAGTCAAGTTTCTCACCAAGTTGTAGGAGTTTGCTATACAAAAAGTGTACGACTGATCTTGGACTTGATGAGGCTGTTCCAGGCCTCAGTTGTGCATCCACTCACCGTATTTTCAAAGCACTTCTCTCATGGCACTCACTCTGCTGAGGTATTTGTACTTGGCAGGCAAAAGAGAAGCCAGCACAGAAGAGGCACAGAAGGACTGCTAGTCAAGGAACTGCTGGTTTGTACCAGCGGGTATCATTCATGTGCACATTTGAGATTTATAAAGGTAAAACTTGCATTTAGAGTCTGGCAGTTTTCACATTTGGGCTGGACCACTAAACAGGAATTGAGGTTTCACTCCAGAAGAGAATGAACAGGCAAAGAAATTGGGGATATCTCTGCCAGAAAGAACATCATCTAAATGTTATACTGTTAACTACAAACGTTTAGTAGAAATAAGAAGATTATACTAAAGTGCATACAATTAAAATACTTAGACTATTTTTCTTTGAGTAATTCAGTTGCCTCTAAGTTTAGGGCATTTAAATCAAGATTTTAAAATTTGATTTTGAAGTATAAATTCTTCATTAGTTCATTGTTAAATATGTAAATGCCCTTATACAGAGAAAAGCATACAGAAGTAGCATAAAACAGCTAATGAAATATTTTGGTATGAATGAACTGAAAAAATTAGGAACAATTAAAGGATGATAGCCTTTAAAAGACCTAAAAAACGTTTGTTCTCCTACATTTTCTACTTGAATCTTAAAGTGTACTTTGATCATTTGTCTAATCTGCATACAGAACAGTATTTAATATTCTCCAACCAGCCTCTCTTATCCTTCAGTTTACATAAACCTCAAGAAATATAAGAGATGAGCTTTTAAAGCAGAGATCTCCTTGAAAGAACAACAGACATGACAAAGCATCTCCACTTGCTAGCAATCACCTAGCAGCAACTAAACACCATTTCTCTCTAAGTACCAAACACACACACTCTCAAAAAAAAAAAAAANAAAAAAGCAAACAAAAAACCCCATGGGTAAACTTGTTTTACCAAATTTTACTTTTCAGGAAGTGCAACGGTAAAGGTTACAATTCTGCATGTAAAAAGATGTGGAAACTGTTTTCTTCCTAATGTCTTTGCAAGTTTTCTACTTGGCAACTCACCCCTTCTTTTAAAAGGGGGCTTTATGCCCCTTGCTGTTTCTTGATGGAGTGAATGTCTTGCATTGGACTCTGGGGTCGACAGTGGGTAGGACACTCACTTCAGCAAGTTTCCCTATTTTATGCTGTTATATGGAGTCTGGAGCTGTATTTCACTGGACTTTGTGCTTTTATCCCTGTGGACTGGACCACGATTCTTGTTCAAAAATCTCTTTTGGACAAAAGATCAAGTTGTTGGTGCATTTCAGGTAGATCAAATATATTATAAATGCAGAAATACCTTTACCACTCATTTGCCATCAAAGTAGAAACATTCTACTTCCTCACACCTTTTTCATAGCAGGTTTCAAGCAATTGATCTATGCTTATCATGCATCCCATTTAAATTTACTACAAATTCGGATCTGTCACCTGATAGCGAGCAAATTCTTAGAGAGCAGTAGAAGGTGAAATCCATTCATGATCTCTGTGCTTAAGAATGGAAAGGAAATATCATCTGCAATTCCTTCCCTAAATTCAGAGGGGGTGGGGAGGAGCCCAAGAAGAAAAGGACAAACTATTGAGACCTCTGAGCTCCTTTAGTTGTTTTCAATTGCCTATACGTGCTCGTGTTTGCTTCCTAGTGAGTGCAGACAGGCATAACAAATGCCACCGAAGATCAAGAAATTCTGGTGAGAATTTAGAAAAGTAGGTATAGAAGGGAGAGCGCCCAATCACCCATTTGGTGGGGTTTGTTCATGCACAGTGCATCTTATAATTGTCTGTTGTGTAAACATTAGTTCCTTCACTTATGAGCAATACTAATGTAAAACATCAGAAGCTATCACATATTCATATTATTTCATTATTTCCTCTGCCACTGGACTGAATTTTGTTATGCAAGCAGGATCTTAAGAGTAACACAGGCTGTACAGCAAAGGATTTTTTGCAAGCAGCAGCAAGGAGTAACTTAACTGAAGCAGCGATACAACACCAGTGTGATATCCATCAGCATTTTCAAATTATAGCAATGGCATAGAACAGTAGATTCAGAGTAAACTTCAGCCACGCCCAACTTCAGCTACAGCTAAGTCTGATGCTAATTCTTGCTTCAAGTAAACAACCGAAAGCTGAGTTAGCCTCTTTTGGGTAAGAATTTAGCATGTCACAGGACACTCACTAGATATTTGATTTTGGAACGTTAGGAACCACATTAACAGGACACACTGTTTGTGCTGCAGAGAGAAATCCTCATGTCATATATATACACCAGCTTAACTGATTCTCACAAACACATTTACCTAAGAATACCCTTCCCTAATCTAGTCTTGAAGACAGAGGACTTCATTTATAAGGAACCGCTTGCTTTCTGTAACCATCGTTATTTACCATTAAGCTGATGTACACTGACAAAAAAAAAAAAAAAAAAGTGTTTACAGACTACAGAAGCTGTGGTTTGAGTCACAGATCTGAAATGGTTCCCAATACTCAAACGTCCACAAAGATCAGAGCTCTTGAGCAAGTTATACTGAAGGACATCTGTATTTGTTTTTCAAGGAAATGTCATCTATGCCAGACTAAAAGGGAGCCTGATTCCTCTGAGATCACGGCGGATCCCATAAGAGCCCAGCTCTGCTCAGCTCCGGTGGGATTCACCTTCTCGCTCCTTCGGCATGTCGCTGGTCTCACCCAAGCTTACCCTGCCACTTCCAGAAAAATCCCTTTTGTCTAACTATGTATC
>VWZN01022256.1:239592-292398 GCA_013396955.1 Regulus satrapa | reverse complement strand
GGGGCCGCGCCTGCGCACTGCGCGCCCGCCGCCCCTTCCCCTTCCCGTGCGCCGCGCCGGGGCCGCCGCGCCCTGAGCGCTGCCAGGAGCGGGGGCGGGAACGGGGAGAGCCCCGGGGGCAGGCACGGAGAGAGCCCCGGGGGGCCGGGCACGGAGAGAGCCCGGGGAGCGGGCACGGAGAGAGCCCCGGGGGCAGGCACGGAGAGAGCCCGGGCACTGCGGAGCCTTCCCGGGCCGCCCCTCAGCCGCGTGCCAAACGCAGGCCGCTCTCAGAGCGAGGGCGCGCTCGGCGCTCCCAGGGAAAGGAGCCTGTGGGGAGAGCCCGGCCTTGCCCCGTTAAGGGGCTGCCCTGCCGTGAGGGGACAGAGGCTTCGAGTAAAGCTGTTAACACGGCTGCTTTCATAGGACCGTTAAATCACAGAGGTTGGAAAAGACCTTGAGGTTTTAATCTGCTTTGTTTGCTCCGCTGTTTTTCGTTTTGCTTGGTCTCGGTCCTTTCGAGTCCGTTTTAAAAACGTAGCGCAGGCAGCATCTCTTAAGAATATTGCTTTAAACTGTCTAAGGTCTGCTTTCGGAGCACGAGAGCGTGCTGTACTATTGAGCTCGGTTCATTTTAGAAGAATTAAGTGGCTTGTCCATTTACTGTCCCTTTGGGCTGCTCATTGGAAAATATAGTGGCTTTTTTTTTTTTTTTTCCTCCTCTCCAGGCTTGTGGAGGACCAATGCCCCTAAGCCAGGAATAACCAGGAAGTTGCTTTATCTCTGTGGGAATCTGTCTAACCGCTGTGGGCTGTGCTACAAGGCTTGTGGGAAAGTAATTTAACTTTTGTGTGCATTTGTCAGCAGGGAGATTAGTCACAGATTCTTTAACTCACATAAACTCTTCAGGCAACTGATGGTCAATTTTTATCTTGATTTATTGTTGCTCTTTGTCCTAAGAATCTGAAGAAGTCTTCTTAAGGTTCACTAATGAGGCTGGTTTTTATCTCTAATCAGGATGGTTTATAATTCTACTCAAGAGAACAAAGATCCTTGCTAGTGATACGAGGGGGAAATGAGCAAGAAAGGAGCTGGTTCTTAGGCCAGTTTTTTCTTTGGATGTTCACACAGGGTTTCAGAAACAAGCTTACTGATTTGGTTTTCTGTCCATAGTGTAGTTGGTTTATGGGAAAGTTCTATTTTGGTGTTAATTTTCAGTTCACAGAACTGCAGTGTTCCCAGGTTTTATCAGCTTTGAGCTGCTACTACTTGATTTCAGCCATCTGCGTGTTCTCCTTAGCTAGAGCCTAGTTTCTCTACAGCTTCTTAAATTTTGTGAATGCATAGGAAAGAAGGTGGTGAGAGGTATGGTGGCAATTAGTCCTTATCAGGTAATTATTTCCACCTTGTTCGGTAGGTTGGAATATCATTGCACAAACACAGAGGTTAAATGAAGAACATGATTAGCCAGTTTGCTCAAGCATGTAGACATAGATCTTAAGGTTCATGTGCTTAGCTCCTGTGCTGCTTTCAGCTGTGTTCTCTCTGATTTACGAGCACACTCAATTATCAGCTGCTCGCAGTATCGGGCTGTTTGCAGCCCATTTGTGGATGTATTTGGGACTACTGAGCGCGGGATGTGGCGGTGTGAGAGCCTCGTGGATCTCTCCAGGGGCTCACAGCTGTGTTTGAAGCAGTGGCAGTACCATGCCTACCTCCCTTCCTAAGCAAGACTGGATTTCGGCAAAATGTTTAACAAGCTGTGTGTTGGATGCTGAGAATAACCGAATCGGCATGCTGAATTCCTTCTTTAAATATTGTGAGAGATAATTGAGGAATTTTGTTTTGCACGTTTTTGTGACTGAAATCACAGTTTACAGGCAGTTTATCAAACTCAGCAAGTCTGTACCGTATTTCTGTTTGATTCAAGTCCTTTCTGGAGGCAAGAGTTAGGACAGCGTTTCTCCCGTTCCAGTATTCTTATGTGCTAAGCAGTGAGCAGCTGAATCAAAATCAGTTTGCCAGAGGAAATTAAAAATTGCATACTTCAGCATGAGTTCTAGCAAGCATGAAAGTGGAAATTGCAATAATAAAAGACGAACTGTGCCTTCTTTACTCATATAGCATGTGGGGTGCCATCAGAATATTCACATTTGAGTAGCATCAGTAAAAAAAAAATCACGTAGGTGGATTAAAAGATAACTTTTTGTCTTCACAACCAGAAGTTTCACTAACTTCATTAATTTCATATGAAGTTTTGGTCTTAGGACTGCATCTGAAGGTAGAGATAAGGAGAGAAAACTCAATACCTGTGTGGTAGGAACTGTCTGTATGATTCATGGACTCTGCAGCAAGGTCATTTTCAACTGTGTCTACATGACAGGTATCAGTTGCTATTTAAAATCTGTGAAATATAACTGAGGGAGACAAACAACTTGCTTTAATTTCTTCTACGCTGCTTCTGAAACAGCTCATATATAAGTGTTAACAGATTATTTTTATTATAGATAAGAACAATATTAGGCACTGCATTGTGCCTTCCTAAAGCGAGCTACTGCTTCAAGGTGTATATTAGCAATTTTGTAGCAGGTGGAGTAATTTTCTATGTATCAGATTTTAAAATGCTATTAGAGAAAAGGGATCTAAGACAAGAATCAAGTGCTTCCTGCTTTAATCCATTAAATTCTTTGAAGTACTCGCTGTTTGGGCTGGAACACTCCCAGGGTGTACTGGTACTGAATTCCCTCAGGAACTGGCTCTGCCCAGCTTACATCCCAGTGTTCTTAGCAGCTGGGCAGAGCAGGTGAGAAGGAGCAGAGAAGCTGCAAATCAGGGATCCTGCCAGGGATAACTCTGGATAACTCTGCCCTTGCCTGCCTGAGCCCTTCGAATCCTGGGTAACCCTGGGGTTGCCTCTAGTGCAGGGTTTGAGCCTCCATTAGACGACACACTCAGGAGGAAGGCTGATCTGTACAGAGTACCACTTCCTTTCTGTGGTGAGCTGTGTCCTGGGAAGACAAATTGCTCTTGAAATAAACCGCAAATGGAATTTCTGAATTTTTCTGAACTGCAGTTTCAGAACATTTCATTTTAAGTTGTGCGCCATACCGCAGTGAAGCACTTGACAGTTCTTACCCTTTGCTTCAAGAATTGAGGGAGATAAGTTCCAGACAAAAGTTGAGGCAAGTTGCGTGCCTTTGAATTGCCTATATGAGCATTTATGTTTCCCTTCCTCATTTCAGCAGAAATTGCAAAAGAATGCCTGATTTTCTTGGCCTTAAATGTTAAGCTGTGCTGCTTTATGGAGACCCTGATAGTGTAACTAAACAGGTGAGAGCTGGGGTTATTTTCTTACCCCAAACTGCTGCAGAAACTCTTCAGCCTCTGAGTCAACAGGTCTCTGGACAGTTGCATAATAGGTTCTGGGTGAATGGGAGACATAAATCTGGCAGGAATGTTAAGTGTAGTACTATGCACACACCTCTTGGCTAAAATCCTGTGTGTTTGGGTTAAATGGAGAGCTGCAGGTGAGCAGCAAGTGTGTAGGACTTCCCTGAAATCCTCCTGCCCGGGAGCTGCCTGCAAATTGTGAGAAAATGTACTAAAATAGTACCAAACAGAAATCTAATGTTTTCCAGATCTTTAGCTTGAGGTGTTCTCAAGTTCATGGGTTTTATTTTCCACCTTCCCAATGCTTTAAAGTGAAAACTTCACGTCTAATTTGTTTTGGCATAGGATGTGAAAATAGAGATGGCAGTTTCTTTATCTGCAGGAAAATGTACCAGCATTCAGCCTTCAGGGTAATGGGAGGTAATGTTGATACAGCATTTGTTCTTTGCAAGGTGCATTTTTTAATGAAACAAATACACTACAGATGAAAGAAGAAGGAATAATTAATGTCACCTGATCTTAACTTTAATTCCAAATTTGTCACTATATTGTTGTACTCGAAGTGTCACATTTCTTGGTTATGTTCTTCCCTTTCTGTGCCAAGGATGTAACAGGAATGAACCAGGGTGTGTGGAACAGTTGCCTGGCTTTGGCGTTGCTGGAGGCTGTCCCTGTAAGGTGTGTTACTGGCAGCACGTGAATTTGGTGAATCCTTGAAGATTCCCAACATTCGTGATTGGCTGTGTGAGCACTTTTACTGTATGAACACTTGACCAGAAATCTTCATTTCAGCCATTTGTTTATGACCAATCAGAGACCAAAGCTTATGAAAAGCCTTCTTACTGATAGCATAAGATATCAGTACTGACATCTATTGGTTTAGAGCCTTTCCTCTATAAATAACTTCAGCTGTGTTGAGCCATAGCAGGTCTGGAGAGCAGACTTGTAGGTTCTCTTTATTTACTCCTTTTGCCTTGATAAAAAGGACTCTGAATTTGGTGTTTTTCAGGCGGGCTGCAGAAGTTAATCTGCACACACTGCAAATTTGAGATGTGCTTTCTGCAGTGTTGCAAAACTGGAGAATAGGTATTTAGATTATTTCCTGTTGAAATAAAGGCTTTAAACCATTCAATACTTTTGTCTTATTAATGAGATGCTTAGGTACCTGGGGTCTGCTTATTTAATGATTTTATTTCTTTGCATTAAATTGAAGTTTTTCCTGACTTTTAAGTTCAAGTAATAAGCTGCTATCATTTTCTTCATCTGTAAATAGTTATGTTTTTTGCTTGTCTATAGCCCTGTAAAAATAGGGAATGAAACTCATAATTGTGCAAGTAAAGTAGGAAGTTCTAGGTTTAGCCTAGTAGGGACTAGGCTAAAGTGAGTTTTGGTTTTTTACTTAAGGCATTGCTGCAAAAATAATCTGTGGCTGAGCAAAATAATATTTGAATTTATCATTTAATCAAGCATAAGTTGTTGTGGGGTTTTTTGCTTTTCCAGAGCTTCTCCAAGACACCATTCTTATTTCAAAATTCCGGTAGTAGATCTATTAACCCATTATTTAGGATGTGAATTTGACAGGGATTCCTAACTCATGAAATGTGAAATGCACTTGAGAAAACTCTCAGTAAGTTGTTCAGAACAGTTTTCTGAGTTCTTTACTTGTTGATAATTCTGCTGCAGAAATCAAAATATTGAATAAATTGATAGCTACTTCACGAGTAAATATTTTTAATTGCCATGAAAAGTGGTTGTGCTTATGTTTATTAGCCTTAAAGACCTTCTGTCTCTATCTGTTTATATAGTTGCAGTGCATGATGACTGATGTTGCCAACTGGTCTCTTCAGCTCTGTGACAGAGCAGATATAAAAAGCTCCTCATGTATACAGGAGATGATGCCCTCATCTCTTGGTCAGGCCAGTATAGATACACAGAAATTCTCAGTGCCGTGTTTTGGCACTGTTCCTGTCAATATATTGGTAATGAGTACTGCTGGATAATCTAACTGATAAATCTTAGATATGCTTTTTCATGGTAATTATCCCTGTAACACCACCTCCGGTATTCAGGGAGATAGGACAATAAGTAACTCACTCCGGAGGCTGCAAGTCTAACCTGAAGCTGAAGGCAGTAACAAAGTAATTCTGATTTCAGTGACCTTTCCATCAGTGTGGCCACTCATGATAGAGGCTTTTGTGGGTCAGTGGGAAGGCTTCTCCTTTCTCAGTTCCTGTATCAGTGAGAATCCGTGTAAGCAGCTGGTTTGTGTCATTGTGACATAATCTTTAGCTTTTGATTGATATTTCCTCTTTTCTAATTTAAAAGAGAGCATGATATAGTTACCCAATCCTGAAACATTTGTGATTCTCATCTCGCTGTTTAGTGTGTTTGAAATTCCCTGATAAAGAACTAGTAATGGGAAAGCTGATAGACATAGAGGCATAAATTTTCCACAGATGCACTGTGAGCTTGCCAGCTTTGTTCTCTTAAATAAGGTTAGGAGGAAAATAAAGTACTTTAGTCAATTTATTTCCTGGAAATTGTTTTATTTTTTTAGAGAATTCCTGTCTACTTTAGTGAACACGGCAAATAACAGATAGTAGGAAGTGGTTTGCCAGGAGTGAAATAAGAATTGTTTGAAAGTAACATTTACAATTGAAAGGGATCTTTTTTGCAACTCCTGGTGTCCTTGGCTGTCTGGCTAAAAATTATACCCGAGTTCTTTCCAGCCTGGAATCACAGCATCAGAGGCTGCAAACCAGTTTTTTCTTGGTTTAATACTCAGTTGACAATCAGAAGTTGTTGACATAAACGTAGTGTGTATTGTTTAAATAACAAACATTTAAGCTCTTGTGAACTAGAGAATACTGGTCTCCTGTAGTGCTTTTGTTTGCATTTCTATTAGCAAAATCAACTTTAGCCTCTTTCACTTTGGAAGGGTGGTTATGGAAATCAAGATTGTTAAAATATGTTCAAATGCTTAAATCTTCTGGGAAATATGTTGGTGGGTGAAGCCCAGATACAAAGTATTAAGAATTGCCATTCAAGTTTGTTGGTATAAATGAAATTGGTATTATCAGAGAACTCCAGGAGTACATAGGCTGGTATTTTTCACCACATTTTGGATTTCTTGGGGTGGGAAAAAATAGCCGGTTATGCTGGATGTAAAAACGTATATATGATATCTTTTCTTGGTCATCTTTCATGGACCTCAGGATTGTTCATAGTGCCCACTGGATGTAGAGATCCAGCACAAAATCATCATTGTATAGCTCATCCCAGAGGAATCTCAGAATGAGATAATAAGTCAGAAAGGGAAATATTTCTGTTTTAATTAAATTGTCCCTTCTTGAGCACACCTGAAAAATTTTTGAAAATACTGAATCAAGTTTTTCTTGATTACTATTTATTGTCTAATCTTGTCGGTGCTGGCAAGATAATGTCTAACTAACCTGTTCTGTTTCATCTCTTCTGGTTTTTTTTTCCTTTGAAAGCCAGTAGGTTGAAATTAGGCTTATTTTGAAGTACTAGAAAGGTAGGGTCTCTGCATATTATTAGTAAGAGATTTTTCTGGTTTCAGAAGGACCAGTGGTCTTCTGACTAAAGGAGTTAAAATCTCCATGGTTTTGTAGAAGCTTATCCTGGTTTCTTTTATCTTATCAGTTTTCACATAAGCCTGGTGTTTTTCTTTAGTTTAGTAAAGGAACACAAAATGTTAATCTAAATAATGTACGCTTTTAGATGGTTTAGTAACCATCAGAGATCTGCTTTTCTGAATAGAGGATTCTGTACGTTCCTCAGGTTAAAACCTCAGGTTTTAAGGCTACATTATTATTGTGGCTTTTACATCCAAGGAACATTGACTAAGCAGAAATTGAGCTTCTTCCTGGTGTGACCAAAAACCTCAAAGTAATCGATGAGTAGGTGCAGGATGCAATGAGAAGCCTTCACTGTTCTGTTCTCCCTAAATACTTCACCCCTCACCTACACTGAACGCATGCCCACAGTGCAAGTCCATTAATGTTACTCTGTTTTAAGTGCAATTTATTCTTGTTTATTAGAGGGCTAATTCAGTGAAGGTTATGTAAGTTAAAGAAGTTAATGGGCCTGTTAACTAAAAGAAAAAAAAGTCTATTACATGGTGAAACACTCGTCTTTTTTCTCCCAGACTGAGTCCTAAAGTCAGTAGAATATAGGGCACTGCCTCGGGACTTAAAGTAATTCTTAACATTTTTTAAACTAAGGTTTGATTGTGTGGGTGTGTTCTGCACAATATAAAGTAAGAGAGAACTTCCTTCAAATAGTTATGAGGTTCAGGAACTGAACAAAAAAAAAAAATAGCCCTGTATTAATCCTGACTTTGAATAATTTGATTATTATGTGCTTGTAAACCAGCACCTGAGACCTCAAGTAAGGAATAAAAGCAGAGGAGGACAATAAATCTTATATTGCAGGAAGAGAGAATTGTAGATATAGAAATGATATAACCAGGGTGGAGGATTGTTAAAATCTGAAGAGGTAGGGTGAAAAGCTAAGGTGAAAAGGTAGTTTTGTATCTTATCTAAAAGAGGAAGGATTGTGCACTGGGGAATGGCAGTGCAATGTCTAAGGTATGAGTATGTAAGATTCATCTTGAGACTTCTACACTTGGTTCAATTTCCTGTACAAGCAAAAATAAGTTACTTATAATTTGTCTCCCTTCCCATAAAAAATATGGATGATCATTTATTCCCAACTTCTTAAAAATATGGGGAGGACAATATATTAAATATTGCTTGGAACTGAGCTGGCTATGCAAACTTGTAAGGTACTCGTATCTGAATTAATATAGGCCAGAAATTATGGAGCATGGGCAATATATATTCTTAAGGAGAAACTCCTGGAATTTGCTTTTCTACTAATCTCACACAGTTTCTTTCCTATCACACTTGATTTTCTTCAAGAAATATAGGGAAGTCTTGGATTATTTTCTGAAGTGATAGGTAAAATACTTATTGTCTTGAGTGTTTATACTTTCTCAGAGCAAATTCAATTTACTCATTGCTAGGAACAGAAATAACAAGAAATAGTGAGGTCTGCAGTACACTAATTTTAAGTTGAAGATGATGAAAAATAGAAATTTTGTAGACTTCTTTAGGTTCTGTTGGGTTCAAAGAATCCATAGAAATTAGTGATAGAGGAATGAACAGAAGTTCTCTTGGAATAACAAATACTTATCCATACCTTCATCCGTAAGCTGCTTTAATGGGTCAGTTCAGATAAAAGGAATGGTTGTCACATTACATTACGTACGTGTTTTCCCAGCAGATTTTATTTCAGTTATTTTCATACTGTATGCTTAATATGTCTGAAGTCAGTCAGAAGTCTTCATCCAGCAAATTGGATGATGGCAGGTGAAGAGTAGACAATATAATTTGACCCGTGGCTATATTTGATTAGAAAAAATTCTGAAATGCCAAGTAAGGTGGAATTACTCAACAAACAAAATAAATGCTGGGGTTGGCATGAGTTCTTTGGGAATATGCCAGTGTAGATAGGATTGTGCTTTTTTGCTGAGAATGTCAGATCAACTTATTCAAAGCAGTGTAGTTTCTTGAACTTAGACTAATTTGGTTTTTTTCTGTTTTCCCCTCCTAGGTCATAAAAGAGCATGAAATTGAGATGAGATGGAGAAAGGTGACTTTAGTAGCTCTGGAACTGCATAGATTGCTAATTCTGATGGACCTGTTGAAATACAGACTTTGCAGCTGAGCTGTTCCTTGGCCTTCCTGTGTCCAGCAGTGGAAGCCCAGGAGGCAGAGCTCTGCCTTCTCAGGCGTGAGACTTCCATTCCTGCAGTAAGCTCAAACCCCTCGTTGCATCAATGCTTGTAAAGCACTACTAATCCTAAGGATGATCAGTGGCAAGCTTTCTGCCAAAAGTTCTGCTCCTGACTTCTAGTTCCTGGGCTGAGAAGTCACTCTTTGATTTTTAAAAGGATGGGATAGACCTACTTTTGAAGTATCATGAGTACTCTTATTAATGTGAAGCGTGATGGCAAACTTCTGTCGTGGAGCCTGGAACTAGACTGGAAAGCCCTTGTAATGTGGAAAAGCCTAGGTAACTTTTACATTGGAACAGCTTCAGTCCCCACTAAACTGTGGTTTGATTTATATATGGTGAGCTGTTGAGAGTTTGAAAGAATAGGGTGATGACCTATTTGGGTAATGTTTCCCCACAGCTTTCTAAAATAGTGCAAGAGTGAAATTATGGGCTGCAAGAGTGAAATTTTCTTTTTTGAAAGGTAAATGTGAGTCAGGACTTTAAGGGGCTTTCTTTTTTTTTTAATATTTATAGTCTTAAGAAGCTGGGCTCTGTTGGAGAGGAAAAGCTTTGCATAGCACCACCCTTGTACCCAGAAGTACAGTGTAAATGGCTTTGCAGTTCTCAGCAGGGGAGAATGCTGCTGATGGACAGCTTCCTTCTCCCTGTTTGCATGCTCCAAGGAAAGCTGAGATGCCCAGTAAACCATTTGTCTCTTCAGAGCTGCCTGGAGAAGGGAACTGCAGAGCGTAGCTTCCAGGATGAGAACTTATCCTTTTAACTGATCTGGGTGTAAAATGCAAGTGCTTGTTTTTAAATGCTGTGTTTCCCAAGTTAAAGGGATAAGCACAAGTAAAGGAACTTCATAGCTGGTTCCATTTGGGATTGGAATCTTAACTTCCTTGAGAGCTGGTAAAGTAAAACTTACTTGTTTACCATATGGAGAAAGAAGAGGCAAGTAACATCATAATGTATGAAGGAATTAAAAACACACAGTATGATTACACAGTTCTTAATTCTTATTAGATTACTTCTTTCCTCTGCTATGTTTGCCTTTTTAAATGAGGAATGTGATTTAAGTGGGCATTGTCTTGGATGCTTTTCTTTTCAGCCTCATCAAATCAAATTCTTGCATTTGCTCTTTTTGTGAGACTTTCCACCCATACCCATCATTTAGTAATTTTTTTCTCGCTGTGATCAGATTGGTCAGTTTTCTGCATGGTTTTTCTGTTGGCAGCTGAAGCTCATAATATGTTGTTTATATACTGTAATGTCATAAAGTTCCTGTTGAGAGAAGTATGTTAATATTTTGATTCTCACTTGTCTCTGAATACCTTGTATTTACTAAATGAATGCTATCTTTATTTTTGAAAAGATGCATTCAATTATTTTTTCATCTGGTTTCCATCATATAAATGCTTCCATCCATTTGCTGCTTTTTAGATTTGTGCTGACAAATATAATGTCTTAGTGGTTTAGTTTTATGTCTTTTATTTATCTCATATTTTTCTTCTGCTCCAGTGTTTCATAACGGTTAGCATGAAATGGTGCCATACCTCACTTAATGTTTTTTATGAGCACATGGCTCCTAAAATGACACCCATTTAGATGGTATGTTAGTTTTACCTGCAAGATAAAGTTTTTATATAAAATGTAATGTTAACATGGGTGTAGTTCTTGCAATGCAGTGTCAGGTAACTCAGAACATTAGCCAAGACAGAACAAACTGTACTGCTTTTTAAATTCCTGTCTCTCTGGTCTGTTGTAAAGGTTACTAATCTCTAGAGAAAGATAATGGATCACATGGTTAGTGTAATAGCTTTTTGGGTTTTCTGCTTTATCTGCTAATTTTGAAATCTTTTAAAGTAAGCTCATATAAACAGGTTTTAATAGGAAATCTATTGGAAGGGAAACCAATTTGTATTTACTCATTTCCTGTCATATGCTCAATAGTACCATAGCTGTTTATTTATATTCCTAACACAAGCAAGTTAAACCTGGAATTACTGAAATCATTAGCTGGATACACAGAGCACTTCGATATGGAATGGACTGCAAATTCCTTGTGTTTCTTCACCTCTAATTGTCCTCTTCCATGTTTTTACAGAATGTAAAATTCAGGTGTGTGTGTGTGGCACTAAAGCACCACAAGTCACACGGAGCAGTAACTGTCTTTCTGTAAACTATGTCACTTGACGTGGAATGAGGATGGGTTACAAAACACTCTTCAGAGCCACTGTAGTACCAAACTCATTTGTGTGTTGGAGCACTAAACAGAACTCTCATTAAGAAGGTAGATTTCTAACATTGGCACTGCTGCTTCTGTTCTATGTGAAAACTTGCTGCTGGTGTTTTTTAAAATATGTTTTGAAGACTATTGTGACTTTAGCTTTGTACAGCAGCTCACATGGTTTTCTGGATAAAGAATATGCTAATAGGCTAGTAACCAATATTGGCTTTGTGTACATCAGTCCTATTGTTTCTATTCTGGTGAAAATCAAGTACAACAACACCTGGCAGAGAGAAAAAAAATTGCACTTGCAAACAGGATTACACTTCCAATACACAAGGTGTTAAACTGTGAGGTGACCATTTCTTTAATCTCTACTCTCTCTGCATTATATTGCAGAAAGAAGCAATTTATAGTTTTATTTCAGATTGGAACAGCTGCATGAAGAAAAATTAGTAAATAGAGAAGTCTCTTTAGTTTCTATCCTTAACTCTTCATGCTTCAGGAGCTTTGGAAGTTGCCTTAAAATTTCAGGGGCAGGCCTATGTAGTACTGTAAGTAATAAAAGCATTTATAGAAGTTACTGAATCAAAGGCAGCTGAGTGAAGGTACACAGCAATAATAGCACAGTACAGATAATAATTGAGGTATTACCTTGAACAAAAACAGTGAAGAAAATTATGTGCTTTGTCTGAGAACAAAGGTACAAGCAGGTTTTTATCAGTTGTTATGCTGCTGGGCCCTGCTGATACACACTGTGACTTAGAACAGTAGAGGGAGACCCAGGATGACTTGTTACATCATGAGTTTTTTGATTTTGCTTGAGGTGTTTTCAGGCAGCTGAATTACCATGGAAAAGGGTACAGGCCAAATCAGTGTTTCTGGAATTCATTAAGTACACTTCACTCACATTTCATTCAGTTGTGATGATTTCCTCTAACTTTTCAGGACACAGTAGGATAGAAATTGTGATCTGCAATTTTTTAATCAGTATAGTCACAAGTATAATCAGTCAAATTATTTTTAATAGTCGAAGTGCATTGCTGCCCTAAAGTCTGAGAGAAAAGCTACCTCTTTGAAATAAGGAAATTTGCATTTAAAAGGCACCTCTGGCTCAGTCAGTTATGTTGATAGTTATTCAGTGTCACCTGTTCCTTGTTAAAGCTTAACCAGTTTGCTAACCTAACATCCACCTAAACCACTGAAATGTAAAGGCTTATGTATTAAGAAGCTAATGCTAATTTTCTTTATTTATCATACCGTAAATTTTTCCTAGGTTAATGCCAAAAGACTTGAAATCACAGTTTCTGTTTCCTGAAGATTCACTGTAGTTCTCACTCACTTAAAATAATCAGATTTTTTTGTCTTGGTTTCTTGCAGTGCCCTAGTAAATTAACAACTTCACCACTTAGCTGGAAGAGCAGGGAAAGAGTGTTTGGTGTTCATGCAGTTCTGCCGAGAAGTTGGTAGGTGTGTTCCTTCTGTGGCCACAACAAGGAGCAAGTGTGGGCAGTGAACCATCAGTGATCTTTGTAATGCTGTGCATCAGTGTACAGAGACAGTTTGGCCCAAGTCTGAAGGTTATGTTTCCTAAAGGGAGCTTTATCTCTTAAAAAATCTTAAACCTCTCGACTTATAAATAGATCAAATCCTTTTCACTTACAGCTGAAGTGTCTTCTTAGGGTATGTGCAAAAGGGAAATATTAAAATAATATTGAAAATTCTTTGCCTTTTCAAGAACTGAAATGCTAGATTTGGATATAAAAGTTGGTACTCTTCTCTCAAGGGTTTTGTCTAAATTACAATGCTCACATCCAAAACATGTTTGAATTTGTCCTTTGAGACACTGAATCTATAGGAATGTGTAAAGCCAGCTTTCATCTTCCTGAGATGTTCAAGTACTGAGGAGATCAGCTATTGATCGGATTAGATTGCCAGCTCCTTTGAACCTCAGAGAAATACACTAATGATACCACATAAAGGATGTGGCTGCACACTGGAGGAACAGATGAAGTGTGCACAATGTGCCTTGGGGTGGGAGGGAACAGATAGGTCTGGTGCCATTGGTTCAGTCCTGACAAAAAGTACTCGCTGCCATTCAGGTTTGCAGGAAGGTTAGATGTTTGCCCTTCTGGAGGGATCCTGTACAAACAGTGATGAAGTAAATGAAGTCATCATTGAGCTCGTGGTCTAAAGGGGTCTTGTGGGCTCGTTTGCCACATGGCTTCTTCTGGAGCTCCTTGTGTAGCTCATGGTTTTGACCAGCCTTGGAACATGACTTGATCTAGTGAAGACTCGTGTGCTCCAGTGTGACTTCTTGGAGTGAGTGACTGATGCTTTCAGTTGACAGACAGTGAACTTGAATGGTTTAGTGATGCTGGCAAATGAGAAGTATCCCACTTGTCTTAAAGGCAAGAGGAAGCACAGCTTCTGTCTCCACTTGTGGTGGAGAGTGAAGTCCTAGTGCCAGGACTAGTTCCTAGTACTAGTGGATTACTTACAAGATAATAAAATAGAGTAGATTACTTTACATGGTAAACTTAAGAATTACACCTTTCAACACCCCATTTCCCAGAGTACAAAAGCAAAAGGACAGTCTTACCTATGGCTGTTTTCCAAAACAGTGACAATATCCCATTTTTGACTATGAACGTGCAGTCAGCGTCCAGGTTTCCATTGTAAAACTTCATCTTTTTATAATACTGGGGCTTTGTATTTTAACTATTTATTTTGCATATTTTTTTTGTTTTTTTCTGGTCCTAATAAGCCAAATCTGCTGGCAGCTAATTTGATGGAAATCATACTATTAGGATGTTTCTTTGAGCAGTTACCTTGCTTTCGTCCGAGGGCCTGAATTGTTTTATCCACCTCTATTTATAGGGTTTCAATCCCAACATAAATTTTCAATGGTAATGGCACCTGTGGAAAATTTTATGCAAAGGAAATTGTTTTTCTAAAAAGCCATAATTATGCCATTCTAATATTGTGAAGTATTTTAATATGCTGAAATATATGGAATGATATCTTTCTTGACAGAAGGTATAGCAGTTTAGTTGTTTAACTAATTCTCAAAAATAAGTGTTTGAGGAATGAGTGTTCTTCAACAAAATGTGCATGGCACGTTTGTGTATCTTTGACCTTTTACCTTTATCTTCCTTTTCTACTCAAAAGGTCAGCGTTCTCTCTAACTTTTAACTTCTTTTGTTTGTAGCAGCCCCTGGATGCTCATATCTCCTTAATTATACGTTTTTGTCTATTGCAAAACAGAAATCAATGAATACAATTTACTTAAGGGGCCATCTCAAAAGGCACAAAGGCAGTGAGGAAAGAATTATCAAGTTCATCACAAAAGCCTACTACCTTTACTCCAATTTTCAAACACAATGGAGACTATCTCACTGGCTGAAAGTGTATTATCAGTGTTCAGATTTTTGCATCATTTGGTTCCAGAAAATAATAGTGGTAAAATAAAACAGCTGATGCAACTGCTCAGTAGATGCTTTTATATGATCCAAGCTGGTATTTATGGAAGAAATGTCTTAGTTTCAGATCCAGGGAAATATTTTCCTTTTGGAGCACAACTTTGGAAACCACAGGCCCTGATCCTGCAGGCAAGTAGGAACACATTAAATATTGGTAATAGTAACAGCATTTGATTGCTTGCCTTCTTTTTGTATATTAATAGTTCAGTGGTAGTTATGAAGAACAACTTGCCTCTTCTTACTCAGTCTTTTGATTTAACATTTTTACAGTGTGAGGCTTATTTTACATTTTAGAGTGAACTGCTTAGAACACTGATTTCTGGTTTAAGTTATTTCCCTGCCTGCTGCAGGAGTATTTAGGAAGATTTCTATGATGATATCTAAACCACAGGTGTTCTGTATTCTAAAAGTCATCTTGCTACTGAAAGTGCTCCAAATTAAAAAAAATAAATAAATTATGCTTCATGTTTTATGTCTATGTATTGCAGATTACAGCAATACTAGCTGTACTTACCTGGAGTCCAAATGGTATTGTAGTCCTCTGGTAATAGCCAGTGAGAACTAAATACTGAATGGATTAGTATTGCTGCTATTTAACTTCAATAGTATGATCAATAATAGCCTAAACACCTCGTTTAGAACTAACTTTATACTAATTACAGATGCTGCTGTAGCAAGTGAAGGCTTGTGACTTTCATTAATTTTGGTATCAGCTAGCAGGGCTCTTGCTGTACCACAGGTCTGGTTGACAGACATGTGCTAGCACTCCTTGTGCTAACATGGTGCTATTATGTGAGTACAAATAACCATCCTGGTGTAAAACTGCATCTGGTTCAACAGGTCACTTATGGACAGGACTACAGGGTTTGCCTGAAACCTTGTATTAAAATTCAGATAAAAGGGATTTGGTGATTGTAACAATCACCAAGCAACAGATGACAGAAATAAGACCTATCCTATTCATTTCCCTAGCTGCCCATGTGTATGTGTATGTTCTCCCACATCTGTGTTCCCTTGACTTCCTCTTAGGTCCCACCAGCCTTGGCTAATGCAAACATCAATCTCCCAGTGCTGCCATTCACTTACACGTGTAATCTTCTTTTGAGCCCCCATGATACATCCCTCACTCTTGTGTAGAGTAAGTTTGCTTCGGCTACAAGTTGCTTAGCTTGATTTCTTCTGTCAGTTTTTATTTTCCCTGGTGTTCCTCTTAATATGTGTTAGGACCAAGCTTATTGATTTAGTAGGTAAGTGCTGTTGCTGGTGTATTGATTCACTTGCAGTGCCAGCAGGAGTTATTGGCAAAAACTCTTCTTGCACAGGTTACAAGTGAAGGTGTAATGCATTCATGGCTTCATCCCAGAGTTGTTTCAGTTTTTAAGTGCATGAAACTGTTACTACGCTGCTTGATGTTTCCTCTTTCAAAGTTATTGTACAGCTGCAGTACCTGGATTTTTAAAAAGATCACGTTGAACTTTGGGGGGAGATTTGGGCAGCGTGGTGGAAATGCCAGAAGAGTTTCCTGTGATATGATCAGAATTCTGCATCAAGAAGCTTTTCTGGTTCACTTTGGTTGGCAACTGTCTTAGTAGATTTTCTACTCCACCATCACACAGGTTGAGTTGTTGAAAAAAGAAAAGCCCAGCCCAAACAACCTTACTGCTTGAATTGAACTGAAACTAAATACTCAGAAGATGGCTATGAATAATTTAGTTTCCTGTGTTGTAAGGTAGATTAATCAATCCTTTAATTTTTTATACTACATGCAGGAGGAGAATAAAGTCAAGTATATGAATAAGGGAGGGTAAAGTTTGCAATAGAAGCTAAAATTTAGAATTTAAGGAGTATCCTACTTTATGTATTTTTTTTACTTACTGGGCCAGCTTTTCAGCTGTTAAAGGACAGTATAACGGGTTTTTTGCATATTTTAGGGATTTAGTCATGAACCACTTACCATTTAGGATGTTCATCATCAAGCTGCAACAAATCAAAGTAGGAAGTTAAAAGAATACACTGTTTATCTCCTAAAACTTTAGTTTTTCTAGAGGGGAAGGTACCCTTTTGCATTATATTGCTATAGCCCTTTGTCTCCTGATACATTGCTGTCTTTTCTTTCTATCCTTTTATTTGTAGCTTGAAGCTTTGTAGTGTGTAGCAGACATAAAGAAACTCTTAACTGGAGGTTGGGTTAGTGTGGTTTACCTTTACTTTGCAGGGCTTAAGGATCTGACGAGATTATTTGGATGTAACTTCTCAAAAGAGAGTTAGGCATATGGCTACCATGAATATTCAGGAATTATAGGAAGCTGAAGCTGTGTCACCCTCTTAAATTACCTTGGCATAATGCTTAGTGATTATCGTGGCGAGTGAATACTATTCATGAGTGGAAAAGTATGGAATAAAATAATGAGTATTTCTAGGGTATTTTAGGGGTCATGTATGCAGTGTCAGAACATTTCTAGAGTAACTGTGGGAAGAGGATTTTTAAAGTTATTTTTCATTTTGTTCTATGTGCAGTAAATCACTAGAGATTAACAATCTGTTGATCTATTTTAAAAACCTTTAAATTTAGAATTCCTGTCTTAGTGTTTAGATTGGAGGAAATACACCATGTAGCATAATATGTTTCTTTATATTAAACTTCAGTTGCAGTGTCTTGCAAATGTAAAACTTGCTGATGTAGTTACTGTTTTTTAATAGATCATTGACCCGTCAATCAGACTCTGACCATTTCAGAGATAAAAAGCTTGGCTTTCATTGGCTGTTAGGAATAGAACACCTTTCCACAAATTAGGAAATGGTATAATAATTAACAGGTATAATGGATATGTGCATTCAGGTTTCAGTGGTATCTTTTTTGAGTTTGAGCTCCTGTTAACTTTGGTGTAGTTAGTTAACCCACTGTCTGCCCACAGATAATTTAACTACATGATTAGCTAACAAAAGTGGATTTTTTTTTTTTGTGGCAGTAGAATTTTATTTAAGGGATTGATAGTTTTTTTGCTCACCTTTTAGTCTATAGTGAATTGTTCTTCCAGACTTTTACTTATAACAAGGTGCAGAACTTCACAAACAAAAGTAGTTGAGTAATAATTCTGTTCTAAAGCAGTAAAGCAAAGATTCTTTAAACAGTTTTGTGTAAAGAGAATTTAGGTAAACTTTAATTTTTTTTTTTCTTTCTGATTTACAGACTTAAATTATTTTAAGTACTGATGATTCCTAGTACAGGAAGGAGTTTGACATCTTTGACCCAAAAAGTCACTTGGAAATTGCCCAAGCAGGTCATTTAGTAGTGGACCTGTTACATGAATCAGAAATTTGGCAGAGGTCACTTACCATTCCTAAAGTAATTTACATTTTGAAAACTATATTTTAATTGCAGACATTCATTAAATAACATCAAGATTCAATTTTTTTGGTGTGATAATGGAAGCATAGAACTGCTTGGCTTTTAAAGGTCCTTAAAAATCATCAAATTCCAAACCCCTTCCATGGGCACATTTCACTAGACCAGGTTGCTCAGAGCCCCATCCAACTTGATCTTAAGTGTACTGGCACTGCAAAATGTGAATCAGGAAAGCAAATCCTAAGTTTAGAGAAGTTACAGAACTGGAAAATTAAGGATAACTTTCTGAATTTTTGTTTAAACATGTCAAAAACCTTTAAACATGTCAAAAAGCAAAAGAGAAGTAATACTTAAAATGAGGGGCTGATAAATTACTATATAACTGGACATTTACTGAGTTCACATGAACTGATAGTAACATTTTCTGTTTGTCACAGATCTGTTACTAAGCTTTTTACATCAGGTATTAGATAACCTTTTATCTACAAAACTAACATCACTTCTTTAGGGATTCAACATCACTATCACTTTGCTTTGTCTTTCCCTTACCTGATTCACTACTTTAGTGTTGACTGTAAATTCCGTTCTTCTGATTATTTGTATATTGCCATTCTTTACAGAACTCAAAGCTTTCACAGCTTCAGGTGTTGTTCTTTAAAAGTTACCATTTTCTGGGACTAAATGTAAATGTACAACTGCAGGAGTTTGGATGCTCCAGTGTTTTTTAAGTGGCATTTATTTTGTTATGAGTGTAAAAGTCAGCAGTACCATCACTGGGTTTTGTAGCTTCTTTGTGTTTTGCCCTGTGTAATTTGAGTGACTGTATATTGCTTTTCCAGTGGCAGCAGTGATATACCAGAGATCATTAGTGGGATGTTTATGGCTTTTCCATGTTACAACAAGCATTGTATGTGCAGGTTTATCGACCCCTAGTGGGGTTGTTAGGAAAGTGGTTACTAATTTAATTAGTGCTAAATGAAAAAATTGGGTATTTTTCAATGCTGCATTTGTTTCAATGGTCTTTTTCTTCTATTTACAGCTGGATTCGCTCTTGAATTTTTTCTGGTGTTCTCTACATCTGCAGAATTGCCTATTGAAGCAACTTCTATTAGCAACAGCACTCCCAAACCAAGTAGCTGTAATCATCATTTCAATGAACAGTTATAGCTATTTCTGCATATATTGAAATTATAATTATAGGGCAGAAATTTTAAAAACCGAAAGGTCTTCTTTTTGTGTGCTGTGGGCTTATTTTTTAATTAGCTAGAAAAGCTAGTAATTTCTTGAGTGGCTTGATACTACATAAATGAATTAAAGCAATCCTAAATCACCTGCTAAAGCTTTACTGACCTCTTAGTGGTTATTAAATAGTTATAATTTATCAGTAGTAGCCTCAAACTGTAGTTTCATGGCAAAACATCATTTAAAATATTGCATTTATAGCAAACTTTTATTTTAAATAGCTCTAGTGTTTTAATAATTTTGTTGAAACTGTAATTTTCTGGGAGATGAAATGATCTCCTAACAATGCTGTGAAGATTTCTTACATTTATTTCAGATGAATTAAAATCAAGTACTGAATAGTGAAGTCACATTTTACTGTTTAATTAGCAATAATAAATGAAGATAAATAGGTCAATAATTAAACTTAAACTTCACTATAATATGTTTACATGTATCAGAACCAGAAACTAGGTGTTGCTGTAAATTTATTTTTCTATGCAAGTTTGACACAAATATTAAATATTTCTATAATAAATTCCCTTTTTTAGCTTTTATGCATCTATTTTTATAAGCTTCAAGTGGTCAAGTAGTGTTTTTACCAGTTAAACTATGAAATAGGCCTATGAATTGTAGGTGGTTTTAAAATTGCAAAGAAAAAGTAATATTTTTTTTTACTATTTGTTAATATTTATTATTGTGCTTTTTGCATAAACCACGTTATTTATAGTGAAACTTAAAGAGCAGTCAAAGATGTCAAAAAGACCTCAAATTCATATTTTTGTGGGAGCGCCCAGAATTCCGAGCGCCCTGGAGGGGTCGGAGCCAGGTGGCTCAGGTGAGGAATGGCGAGAGCTGTGCTGGGTGTGTGATGGGCCTGGGTTTGTCTCTGGAGAGCTCCGGGCTGCTGCTGCTGAGCCCTCGGTGCCCCTGGCAGGAAGCTCTGCAGGCACGGACAGCGCTCAGCAGGGCAGGCTCAGGGCAAAAGGAGGAGAAGATTTGACATCTCCTGCCCCGCTGGCAGTAACTTGTACCAGCACAAAGAGCATGAGTTTAACTTGCTCTCAGGCTGCACATCAGCATCTGCCACGGAGCTGTGCAGAATCAGCTGGACAAGAGAAACCATCAGGTGGCTGCTGCCCAGAGCTCCCTGAGAGAAAAGCCAGTCCTTGGCAAGTTAACAGCTCTGACATTTCTGCTTTGGTTGCCGATACTGAGCAGTCCGTGGGGCTTCAGGCAGGTCACAGAAACGAGCGTCATGAACTTCTGAGTCACTCCATGGGGATGTTTTTCCAAAAGAGTCGAGAGTCCAAACCAAAAGAACCAAATGGCTGTGCAGACTTTGCAGTGTCAGCAGACACTGAATTTCGTAGCATAGTGACTTTGAGCCAGGTGGCTG
Source organism: Regulus satrapa (assembly GCA_013396955.1). Lineage (NCBI taxonomy): Eukaryota > Metazoa > Chordata > Aves > Passeriformes > Regulidae > Regulus > Regulus satrapa. Next base: position 271,549 of record VWZN01022256.1, on the reverse strand, counting down.
TTTTTGCACAGAATGAGATGCAGAAAAGAATTGTAAAACTGTCAGAAATTGAAGCAGGCAAAAATGCTGAAGGGCGACAGATCCACTTCCAATGTGATTCTGGTGTTGGAACATGTACTATTAATGTGACTGAAAATATATGTAAGGAAGAGGATGCAAGTTCTCTTGAACTTTTCAGTTCTGAGGATGATGAGGAAAATGTTTGGATTAAAGCTACGAAACAGGAAGAAAGTGTTCAGGAAAATACAGAAAAGCTTCAAGAACTTAATGTTCCTGCTGAGGAATTAGTAAATGAAATCCACATTGAGTCATTGAGCTCTGGAATACTGTGCTCTCAAGGGACCTGTTCTCACAGGAACTCTTCTAAAAGACCCCGCAAGTATGAAGATTCCTTTCCTCTTTTTCACTCAGCATTTAAAAGACAGCTGAAACCCAAGAGAGCTAAACTGAATTATTCTCCACCTGGTTCTGGGGTCAGAGTGGATCCAGACGGGATGACAGAGTTCAAGAAACTCCAAAAGAAACTATCACTGCTTAAGAATTGCTGCAGCAAAAATCGAAAGTACAGTGTTTTGGTCGCAGTTGTACATCCTTGTCACATCAAAGAAATACAGATGAAGACTAAACCGAAATCTTCATGTAAAGTTCCTGTAGCAACAATTGTTGTTGTTGACCAGTCAGAAATGGAGAGAAAGGTGGTGCTGTGGCGTGGTGCTGCATTTTGGTCCCTGACTGTGTTTCCTGGGGATATCGTACTGCTTACAGGTGAGAGTTCTTTTGTTTGCCTTTTTAAAATATGGATCTTTAAAATGCCTGTTCAAAGTAGAAGAATGCAACAAGTAATTGGGAGCTATGGCTAAGCATTTGTAAGTTGCTTTCCTACGTCATTTACGTCATTTGAGTTCTCAGTCATCTTGCCAGTGGAACATCAGCTATTCCATGGAAGTTTGCCCTCAGACAGAGCCATGGGGACTCAGGGCTGTTCTGCAAGGTGTCAGTGTTTTAAAACAATTGTTCCTGAAAAGTACAAGTGCTACTACAAACCAGACATAAGCAGTGCCTACTAGAGGCTAATGAATTTAAGAATTACATCAAACTAATGAGAAAATCTTGTTAACTCTTTGTAAATGGTGTTGGTAGATTAAAACAAAACAATCACTGTTTCCAAGTGATCTCTTTCAAGCCCTGTGCTTTGCACATCTGTATGTAAGGTGGTTATGTACTCAAGAGAAATATGATGCACTTCAATATTGTTGACACGTGAGTTGACAAGGTTGTTTTTTTCTTGCAGATGTAATGATGTATGAGAATCCTTGGTGTGGAGAGGTCATGCTGCAGTCTACATTTACCAGTCAGTTACTGAATCTGGGGAACTGCTCAGCTCTGAATCCAGAAGAATGTAAGATTGTGGTGCATAAGTTGCCATGAAAATCACAGTTAAAGAGCTATTTCTAGTACTCCATTTTGTTGGCAATGCCTCACACATGGGATAAAATGGAAATGTGTGCAACTGAGAGGTAGAAAACAGAATAGAAAAATATGGCAGGAACACCTGAGCACACAAGATGTGGACATGACATCAGATAGGCACGTGGAGATCATGGTAAAGTTTGATGGCAACCACTCTGAACGCTTTAAAAAAAGTGTAGTTTAGGAAAGAGCAGTTATCCCAGGACCTGGCCATGTAATGTCTGAGATTTCATGAGAATTAAAATTTTTGCAAAATGGAGTAAGTGGATCCATTCAGGGAAAGTGATTAATTGCAGGCCATGGAGCGTTGGAGCCTGAGGGGAAAGTAGTGTGGAAGTATCACCATTGTTCTTACTGTCTTTGTGATGTCCACTAATGTGATGCCAGCTCTTTAAGGCAGATTGTGAGGTCAGTGATCAAGAACAGCTTTCTTCTTATCAAGCTATGATATAAGATTTATTTGTGTACTTTAAAGTATTGCACTTGGATTAACTTCATCTGCCTCCTCTTGATACCGCCCTGAAGTACAGTTTAATTTCAGATCAATTGTTATATATCTCAGGAATTTCTTACCTTAAAATTATTCTTAAACTGTTTTGATTTTGTCAGTGTAAACATGTTCCAAGTCATAAGTTTTATACCTCTAAGCATAAGGAACAGTATGTGACTTTGCCTTTTTTCCATGTAAGTTCATCCTCTAGTAGATGGTGGTGTTCTCCATGGCTTATTGGCATACATATCATCAGAATTTCCCCACTTCAGAGACATTCCACAAAGACACGTTCAGAGACTGGATGATGTTCAGTATGTGCAGCTAGATCAGCTCCAGCCAAATACTTTGGTGCACTCAATCCTGAAAATCATCAGTATTTCTGTGCTAACAGGTAAGTTCGTGCACTGGAGTTCAACTTCTGCAATAGGTAGAACTTAAATAGTTATTTTGCAAGGCAAAATGTTTCTCACAGGCTTCAAGCTTTGCACAAAAATTTGATCACATTGCACTATCATCTTGAATTAGTAAGATGCAAATTTCTACCCACGTCATCAGTATCATGTTCATTAGTTTTAAATGCAGGATTTTGAAGATAGAAATCTTCATCGTTTGCTCTAGTATGTAAATCTTGGAACTAGATACTAGTTACATATTTCATCCAGGTATTCTTGTTCAAAAATTATTTATGAAAAATGCTGTAGTTTTAGTGTGGAACTGGAACAAACATGCAGTGTCCTGGATAAGAGTGGTGTAGAGATGTTAATTGTTGCAATTTGTATGTCCTGTTACTAATAGTGTGCTTTGTACATGACTACAGTTTTCTTTTATGTGAAAACTTCTAGAGAATTGTTTCTCCCATTGTATTTTACAGAAATTACGAGAACTTCCAATTAGAACAGTTGCTGAGAGATTGAGTACAATTCAAAATGAGTCAGGAAGAATGGGAGCTGAAAGATGCTCAGATACCTCCTGCTTCAAAGGGAGTTGTCCAATTACTTAGTATTAAGATGGATACAAGTAAATTAATATACTTAATACACTCCCTCAAGCTAGATTCCTGTTGCAGAAGAAATCAGATTATTTGCTGTCCAGAAGAAATTTTAGCTGTATTCTTCCTTGCTTTTAATTGTGGTATAAAATGTGATAACACTATGGTTTCACCATAATACTGAGGCATGTGGGGTCTGTGTGCTTATATGTTTTTTACTGTAGAGGTAATGTAATTTCAATTCTTTTCAGAATCTGTGTACAGCTACAGAGGTGGCATCCAAAGAAAAATTATTCTAACAGTAGAACAGAAAAGAGATCAACACTATAGGATGGTTCTGTGGGGAGCAGGGGCTGCCTGGTGCCCCCAGCTTCAGAAGAAGAAAGGTAAGGTCCTTGTACCTGTTGGTAAGTGTAAAAGGATTTTTGTGATGCTGTTAGTGCCTTTTAAACATTTCTCTGGTAGCATTTATCCATTCAACCTTTAAATACTCCCCTTGGAGGAGTAACATATTTTATGGTAATTCCAACACGTTTCCTCTGTTTGGAAGCAGCGCCATCAGCAGCAGAATTTGTGTGCATTTTAGAAGCTGAGAAGGCATAATAAATATTTAAAACCTTGACTCTATATACAAGATGCACTTATTTGCATAGTGCCTGATTAGGTAACTACAAAAATCCATGAGTGTTAACTGTGTTACCAGTTTTGCTGGGCCTTCCTTATCATTGTCTGGTTTAGCATGAACTGTTGGGTTTTTTCTACTCCTTTTTTCATTGCCCGATTTCCTCCTTACTCCTGTTAGGCTTTATATCCTGATGATCTTGAGATCAAGTCCAGCTGTAACTAAGTAAAAGCACCTCTTGCAGGAATTGCATGGATTGTGTTTCAGTGGTGACTACTACTGAAAATTTGATTTGTTTCTAATCTTGTTCTTTTAAGTTTATGTAATTTTATGTAAAATTGATAATTGTGGAGATAGAAGATGAAAAAACTTCTGTTAAAAAGTGGAAGTTAATTAATATTTTTTAAATTAAGTTGATTGGTGACATGGAGATTAAAAAAACTTCATGTTATTAATGGAATTATTAACAAAAATATATAAATATTAAATGGCAATATTAAGAAATGGAAGTTGGCTATTAACATGAAGATTTTTTTTTTCTCTGAGATATTGCCAGCATTAGAGCTGACAACAACTTTCAGAGCTGGCTTCTTTTTCAAAAGGCTGAGTGTCTTGACAGCTAAATTTGGTAGAGGTGAAATGAAATTTCTGTTATGAGACAACTCATGCAAAGTTGTAGGGAAAGGAAAAACCTTACACGGCATCGCAGTTAAAATGAAGTTGCCAGAGCTGACTGTATGAGAATTTCTTCTGATTTCTTTCTCGATCTTATAAGTAACCTTGACTTTCTATAAATTAAGCACAGTATAGAAAGTAAACGCTTCTGTTTGGTTTTTTGTTCTGTAGACCACATATGGGACTTCAAATACCTTTTGGTCCAGTGTAGTTCTGTCTCAGGTGACTTGGAACTGCACACAACTCCGTGGTCATCCTATGAGTGCTTGTTTGATGATGACAAAAGGGCAGTGGAATTTAAAGAAAAGTTTCAGAAAAGTCAAACATCCCTCATGGAGTTGACAAGGCTCTCGGCACACCTGGAAGAAAAAAGTTCAGGTAAATGTTATCCATAGCTCTGTACTGTCTGTTGTGCCATGCATAAGTAGGCAAAACAGATGCTCTGCTGATGAAGTAAGATGTTTTGGGTTTTTTTGGGGTTTTTTTTGTTTTTTGTTTTTTTGGTTTTTTTTTAAGGTAGCCCAGATCTGGTTCTGAGTTTGTTCTGGAGGTTGCTGCTCTGTACCTGGCCAAACTGAATGCAGCCTTCATGCCACGAGCCCAGGGGAGAGATAGGTGTGGTGTGTGGTGCCATGCAGAGACAGCTGTGAAGACAGAGGGAAATGCTGACTTCTGTTCTCCACACCACCCAGTCCAGTAATGGTGGGACTAGTAATGGAAAGTTTATTGGTGTTTCTCAAAAACTGGAACTCCCTAAAGCAGGAGTAAAATAGCTACTGATATTGAAAACTTCTTACAAAGGGACAAAGAAGAAATGTTACAGTCACACTCTCCTGGATAAATCTAGAAGATTGCCACAGTTGGTGTTAAATTCTAGGAAGACATTAAAGTTGTTCTTGCAGCATTTGACTATATAAACAGTGAAAAGCTAAATTGTTAAAGCTATGCTTTGCAGTGTCCTTGGAACAGTGGGAAGAAAACCACTGGGAAATTCTTCTCACAGGTTTGGTGTCCTGATCAGGCACCTTCTTTAGAGGCATCTTCTGATATAGTACCTGAAAATGTAGTACTTTTATGCATTTTAAAATAATATTTAGTCACCAGGGTTTTTCACTGAATAAAATATCTCTAAAAATTTGAACATGTGTTAAGAAAGGGGAAACAACTGAAGAAGTTTTTGAGAGCAATTTTGGGTTTGCCCATGTAGCCATGGATTTTGCTTTTAGTTCTAAGTAAAACGTAATTCAGATTTGAACTGTTTTTGTAGGAGTGATTCAAGTGAAAGCCCATATCTTGGAATTGAAGTTTACCATTTCCACTGGGCAGTACAAGCAACTCATCTTCTCTGCTGACACTTCACTGGAATGTGTTTTGGCTTCTCTGCCTATGATTACATATTCAGGTTGTGCCAAATGTGGTTTGGAACTACAGGCAGATGAGAACATGATCTACAAGCAATGCATTAAATGTTTGCCATACAGAAAAGTAAAAACATTCTACAGGTAAGTAAAGTAGAGCTAAAGTAATGTGTATTATTAGGGAGGTAAACTTTCTCCATTTTAATTTCCCCTATAGCTAAAAAATCTTTATTTAAGGTGTGGTTAGCAATCCCTGTCTCTCTAATGAATTTTTAAGTTGTTCTTGAATTGCTGTATCGTAGTATCATTATTTATACCTGATGTTCTTAGTTTAAATCTAACTTTTTAATTTCTTTGAATACTATATAATGCAGGAATGGTGTTTACCCTGTACTGAGTCAGATACAGCTAAGATGGAGTAGAAGCTTGAGGACCAAAGGAAAACTCTTCAAGAATCTTGTTTCAGCCTAAATCTGAAATCAAATTAATGCAGAACCATGTTTTTAAACTGATGAGTCAGTTTCAGCTGTGCAGAAATAATATTGACAAATGTTTTCAATAAACATTCTCGGAGAGCAGAGATAGGACTTATCACCAGATGGCAGTGTGAGACACATATATTCACACTTAGAGAAAATAAGTGGATCCAGTTGATGTAGGTACATCTTTATTAACTAGTTGTTCCATTCTTATATTTATCTTGGGCATTTGAAATGTAATTATCATAGTGACTAAAAAGACATGTAGTTAAAGTATGTATATAGAGATATGGACATAATAGAATTCTAGAGTATGTAAATTTTCTATCTAAATTTTTTCTCAAATTCTTTTTAAACTCTTTCATAATGAGCTTAATGAATCATTGACTTAAATACTATTACCTAATGAACTATGACTTAAATATCCTATTTATCTAGCCAGGTAGTGACTTAGTATTTTTCCTCTAAGCAAAATAGTCTTGCATCTTTATGTGCTATTTGTTTTCATGTGAGGGAGGATTAAGTGCAAAGAGTTTTTTTTTCTTGACTGCAAAGGTTCTACCACTCTTTCATAAGACTATAAAATCTTAGTGGGCATGAAAGACCTCAATTTGCTTCTGCACAAAAGGTGGTAGAAAAATGATAACTTCCAATGTTTGTATTCTCAGCGTGGGAACACATCCACATGTAGAATTTACATGCCCATTTTTTTCCAGAGAAAATCCTGACATTTTGGTGCTGAAATTTCCTTCTGATCAGTTTTGTTAGAATGCATCACCTTGGGAGTGTTTCCAAGAAAGGATTTTTATTTGTTCAGTGGTTTCTGAAAACATTTTGTATTTGTTGCAGTATAAGAGAGATGTGTTGATATTATGTGCCTAGAAAGGGATGTATTAACACAGATAATATTGAGTGATATTGATACAGGGTGATTCAATTCCAGGTGATGCACCTAACCTTATCTCCCTACTTTACATTTCTGCGACCTCCATGGGCAATCCTGACCATCCTAACAGTGAAAAAGTTCCTTCAAGTGTCTCATCTGAGTCTCCTGTATCAGTTTAAGGCCATTTCCTTATATATTCCTCAAACTGATTCCAGTGTTACAGATTTGAGAGATGACTACATAGAGATTTTCTCATTTTCGAGTTCTTGGTATTAGGTTGCACAGTGAAATTAAATTGTAGTTCTTTCTAAAATTTTGCTTTATTAAAAAACAAACCATAGCAGCTAACTTGCATTAAACTTTTTTTTTCTGATCTAGACCTGCTTTGATGACAGTAGAAGATGAAGGATATGAAATTTATGTTCATGTGGTGTCTGAGTTGATGGAAAAAATCTTCCTCAATATTCCTGCAGACTGGTTGAAGAGATTAGTAGGTACTGATTCATTAATTATTTGTGATAGAAACAGGGAGCAAAGTTCACAATGGAAGCAAAATTTTTCATTACTGACAGTTGAAAAAACCCCTAAACAACCAACATCAAAGAGTATTTCAGTGGCTGTCTGACAAACTCAGAATTTCAGAGCAGAGGTTGCAACAGCAAGAGGTGAGATGGGGTGAATACCTATTATATGACTAAATAGTTGTAGTTACATGCCAAAATATTCAATAACCAAATGGATTCCTTATGTGCAAAATAGAATTTCTTAGGAGCTTTTAGAAGTAGCTGGCATGTTTTCATGATGTGAAACACTCAGCTGTGTTTCAGACAAGCTTCCATTCATACATCCTGTTTGACTTGAGAGGTGTTTTCTGTGATTCACAGATTAACAGTTTAGTGTGAAACAGGCTCAGTTCATTGTTTTGAAGAAGTAATTAAAAAGAAAAGCTATTTTTCTGTTCAGATGTTGAACTTCACTTGCAGTAATTCAACTGAGCTTCACTGAGGTCGAACTTGAATGTTAGGTGCTAGTGTGAAAATCAGGTGTAAAGGGAATTGTTTTGTGTTTTGCAGTGCCCTCTTCAGATATAACCTACAGTGCAATAGTAGCAGATCTGTGTCATTCTCTGCTGGCAGATGCACGAGCAGCCTATTTGCTGGAAATCAGAAGCCACTTTGTGTTAGATGAGAACAGCTATCCTTTGCAAAAGGATTTCCATCTGCTAAATTTCCGTCTTGCTCTTTGACCTCTGCACTAACTAAGGATACACAGATGGGAAGCAGAAGAAAACTGACTTAGCTGATGGAAGCAAATATCTTAAAAATTTTAATAAAGGATTTTGGTTTTAACTTACAAAAAAAGCAAAACCATCAAGAGGAGTGGTATGGAATACCTGCTGATAGTATAAACTGCTAGATTGATACTGATGAATTTTCATAAAATTTATTTTTATGCATGTATTTTTATGTTAATAATCACGTGAATAAACTCCTGCAATTTCTTCAGTATCTGTTTTCCTTTTTCTCTTCAGAAAAGTTCACTACTATTGAGAGACTGAGTTTTCTTTAGACCTGGCATATTAGAGGAAGACAGAAGTCAGTAATATTTTAGTTATACACTTTTCATTTGTCTTATCCCATATGCTATTTGTAGCTTGGTGGTTTTGTTTTGCTGTTGTTGTTGCTTTCTTTCTTCTAAGAGCAGAATTTTTGCCATTTACCCTCAGCAATTTTGCTGCTGCTCTTTTCTCCTGTAAAACAGATCTGTCCTGTAATCATTCCACCTCCTTCAGCTCAAGGTAGGTCTCAAGCACAATGTCAGATGGAGGTTGTATAAAAGGCAGTAGGTTAAAAAAATATGCTCCTTATGGGACAGTTAAAAACACTGTATTAGAGCTCCTTATTTGCTGATGTTTCTTGCTTTGAGGTAGCTCTTGTTCAGGAAGAGTTAAAAAGGGCCTTTTCTCATTCGCTTCACCTGGATGACCATGAGTACAAGTGCATTGATAAGTGCACTAGAATTGATTTCTTCACAATTCAGCTGAAATTGCTGAACACAGAAGATGGAAATATTGTTACTTCAATGGACAAGAGGAGAAGAGGACCATGCTGTACATCAAGTCAGACAGGTGACTTCCCACCTTAGAGGTGTTTGTTTACAGACACTGTACATTGCACCAGCTCATAAACCTACTGAAACACTACTACCAGCTTACTTTTAAGATCTTTATTGGTATGATTGAAATAATAAGACAAAATTTATTTGGCAAAATCATTTTATTCTAGTAATATGTAAACTCCATGATAACTCTGTAGTTTTTCTTCCCAGAACAAACACAATAACTTTGCTTATCAGATTGGTTTGCAGTGGTTTTTTTGGGGCTGAAATTTGAGTACAGCTCTTTGGGGTTGAGTTGCTGGTATTACTCCTTTAGCAAAGATATAGTGAGGGTTGAGCACTTTGTCAAATTCAGTTTAATGTAATGAGTTTAAGCTCATTTTGTAGCTAGTGGTGTAATTAGCAAGACAGACTGAGGGTACCATATCAGAGGGTGAATCAGAGAAGTCTGTTATCTCACAACTCCTCTGTGGTATCATCTCGTTCATGACATTTCCTTTAGGTAATAACAATATTATCAAAATTAAAAGTGGTTTCATCTCCCCAGAGAAGCCTAATTTTTATAAGATTTTGCATTAATTAATTATATATCCTGCTTAAAAGAAAGCTGGTTTGATTTCAGCTGTAGAGGGGTATGAAACACAGTTGTGCAAAATGTTTTGCTGCAGTAGTCTGTGTGTCTGGTTTATGACTGCACAGTGAGAAAGGTACAGAGCTCAGGTCCCCAGTGAACAATCTAGAAGAGAAAAATGTCCTATTTTATTTTGATTAGGTAAGTAATTGCTCTGAATTACTTTACAGAGCAGTAATTTATTTAATGAAGAAGACTACTACTAAAACAGACACATGCCCAGGGGGCTTAAGCTAATTGGATTTTCAGTGTAAGAATGGTCATACTAGGTCAAACCCAAGGCTCTTGTAATCAATGCTCTTGTCTCCAGCAGAGACCTCTTTAGAGAGAAATATAAAAGGACAGGTCCATCACTTGTCTTACTGGCTCAGAGTATTCCAGTACAGTCACTCGTGACTCTCTGACTTCTCTGTTGTCCCTTAGTGTCAACACAAAGTGCTGTAGTTGGGGTCAGCTGAAAACACTGACCTGAGTTACTGCAGGAAATCCACCGTGCTGAGGGAGGGTGAACAGCTGCTTCTAGCTGTGTGACCATCAAGCACTGCCTTCACCCTTCCTGTTCCAAAGAGGTTTTAGATATAATGCTGCTATTTTAAATAAGTTCTATGTGTGTTATATCTTATCTTCTGGGCTTTGTCTGATATGGTGTGCTCACTGGGCTTCTCTCCCATTTGGTGATGTGGGGCAGTGGGCTGATAGGTTTGGTGTCATCACTGGCAATTCTTGGGTCGTTTTGGGCTCTGTCTACATGATGTGTCATCCTTTATGCCCAGAAATCATGACCAAGAAGTGGAATTTACTAGGCAAAATAATGAATACTGAGAGATTATGTTTTGTTTGCTTAGCTGCACATTAGTTAAACTTAACATGTATTTTGAAGAGTGGAAAGAGACTCCCAGCCTACCAGGGACCAGATTTTTTATTTGTGTTTGGTCAAGGAAATAAATTATTTTATTCTTTTCTACTTTGAGTACAAAATCTTAGCAAAGATTTTTGTAGCCTTTAGATGAGGAAGATAGGAAGAGCTTTTCCGTGTTAAGGTTGTTTTTCTCTCGGTGCCGTTCACGTGCTGTGGCAGAGAGCATGCCATCGTTTAACCAGCTCCTTGGGCTTGCTGATCATCTCGTTCCAGTGTTCCAGTTCTTTGCCACGGGTGTACATGAAAGGCCCAACTACCACTCGTCCCAGCACAAGCGTTTCTGGGAAACAGGGAAAGCAGTTAGTGGTGAATACCTGCGATGCCTCTCTGAAATCCTTGCCAAAATTACAATGTCACCCTCTATTTCTTCAAGTGATGCCTGTTCTGAAAGGTATTGTCAAACCCAAGTAACTCTGGACTTCAGGTTCTGTAGCTTCTACCTGCTGTTCAGCATAAAAAGGTGTGGCAGTAAGTGGGTGTTCAGTCAATGCAAGCCTGTCTTTTTGCCTGCAGTTAAACTAAAAGGCACAAATACTTGCATCTGCCCTGCCCCTTTACCTCAAGTTTTCTGTGGAATGTTGTCTTAATTTTGGACATCAGCAACCTCAGTAGGATTCAGATGATGCTCTGGCTTCACAAAAAATAAATGCAGTTACTGAGACAGCTGGGAGCTGTAATATGTGTGTTGCCACTGCTAAGGAGAAAATTGTTTATTCATGCCTGGATTTTTCAGCTATGAATGGGGAAAATTACTGAGATCATATTTGCACTGCAGGGAAGATGTTTTTCTTGTGAGCAGTGGAAATAACTGAATTCTGACTTGCTTCTATAAGCAGAACTCCTTAATGGATTCTCTAACAATTAGTAAGAGGTGGCCTCGAGCATCAGGTTTTCTGCCAGGGAATGGGGATGCTTGCTAATCTCTCTCTTCTTTTTCACTGCTGAGAGAATTAAAATTCCTATTCCTTTCAAATTTGCTTAGAGCGAATAGCCACAAAATTTTGGAGGGTGCTTGTTATACACACAAGTGTTCACATAAGTTTGTTTTAACAGGATACTGGAATGAAGCAAAGGCACAGCACTTTGTACTGGAATTGACTGGTCTACAGTGATTTTATTCAGTCTTCCCTGAAGTTTAGCCAATGAGACACATATGCTTAACTACAAATAAGTTCTTCTGCTTTTAAAGGGAGAGCCTTTGAAATACCCCAAAACTCTAATGATTATTGCTGAAAATGAATTATTTCCTCTCAGGTTTAAACATGTCTCAAATAAATAAGAGATTTGACACCTTGACTGTAATAATTTATGTGACTGTAATAATTTATATCACTTACTTTCTCCTTTGTAACTCTGGAGCACAGAGAGACTCAGGCTTGCTGTATCCAGCTCTGTCTGATCTACCTTGAAACTGAAGGTTTCATTGTACACAGGATTGGGAGTTCCCAGAAGAACTGCAGTCTTTTTACTCTTGATGAATTTATTATGGTTCATTAGTGAGACTTTGACATACACACCTTGGAGAAAAGGAAATTCAAGACTGAAAGACTTTTTCAGGAAGCAGTTGGGAGATGGCTTAAGGAATTTCTTCCTTTTGGCAGTCAACATCAAGTGTAACATCAGATCGTTCATGGAACACACATGACTGCATGGCATAAAGCAAGGAGTACACAAAGTACTGAGGGTGCAGTTTTGCAGTGTACTTTCTAATCTAAGTGCTGTTAAAATAAGCAGCTATATTCTTGCCCTGCATCCTTGATCTTGTTTCTGTGCCTTCCCCTCATCTGATGGAGGGTTTTTTTAAGGTTTAATTTGTTCAGACAATACAAACTTCAGAGTTGATGTGTGTATATAGAGGAGTAAACCTCTTTCCCTTATAAATGGTAGGTGTATTTTGCATTTATATTGTTTAGTTTCAAAGCCCTGCAAGAAATCACTACAGACTGAAATACAAGTTTGGTTCTTCATCTGTTTTTGCTTTGAGTTTTGGATTTTAAGCAGCATTTTGAGGTAATCTCTGAGACCGGGGACACATGAGTATGATGTACCAGAAAAAGCCCTCTGCACTGAGGGATGAAATTGTGACTCCATGCCCTGTTCCTTTGAACAATAGCCAGGCTGCCCTAAGCTGGGATTTTTTTTTCCTCTCAACTCAGTTCTTCGCACGACAGCTGTTCAGCATAAGCAGTTGTCCTGTAGCTGTTACCTCTGGGAATTTGACTTGAGACAACTGTTAATAAACTCTGAAATGCTGCCCTCTCTGGACTGGAGAGCAGCAAAAGGATGTTTCTCACTAAACAGGAGAAAAAAGTTACCACCGACTGCCAAACAGAGCAAAACAAAGCTATCAAAATCTGATTGCCTCAGGGAAAAATAGGGTTTGTTTCTACTGAAATCACCAGAATGTTTATTTGTTCCTGTCAGAGTCCCCCAGCACCAACCTGGGTGGACAGATGAGGAAGGAGCAAATTAAAACAGGAATTGTGGAGCTGATAGCAGGGAGGAAATCTCACTTACCAACAGCAGGGCTCTCCTCCTGGAGCTTTAATCCCCTCGCCCTCAGAACCACCACAGTGAGACGGCCCAGGTAGTCATTGTAGCTCAGGGAAAACTGGATATCACCATGCTCTGAAGGAGGCTTTGGAAGCAGAACAACACCTGTCAAATATGTCTGAAAAACTCTCATCGTGTGGTCAAAGGGGGAGAAAAATCCTTTTCCATGCTAATAATTTCTGTTACACTGAGGTGTGTGTGAATTGTAATGGCTTTATTTATGCTGTTGTAACACTTGATTGAACCAATTAATCAGCCTTCCTAACCCTCAGAATTACTTTTTCCCCAGGGATATCTATTTCCTTGCCTCTCCTGCTCTTTTCTGCTCTTACTAATTGAAAAGAGAAACAAATAACAGAAGTTCTTAGGTAACCACCTCCTAATTCATGTGACTCCTTCTAAGCATCTGAGCAATCCCTTTACAACAGCTATGGATCTGCAGGTTGGTAAGATGGGTACTTTGATTCCAAATGTTTAGGAAGTACTTTTGCATTTGAGGTACTTGGTAGAGCATTAGTTCTACTTCAGCTATATCCTTCCAATACCTGTAAGATGACAGAAGTTCCACAGTGCCAAGCAGCCTGGTGTCACGTACCTCCAAGTTTTCTTTCTCCAAATCTCTCCATATGACTAGTTTGTTGTCCTCAGTTAATGCTTCATTTTTTAGTGGGAAGATAACTTGGCCTAGGAGATGGTGCTTCTTCTGTTTGTCAACATGATAAACCAAAAACTTCAGTGTCCTTTGGAGCAACATTTTACTGGAAACCTGTACAGGAAAAGGAAGAATATTAGTAATTATAAAATATCTGACACTTTTCTACTCTAGCGTGACTTCAAAGAAATGTTTTTTCAAAGTGTGTTAAACTAGGTGGAGATTTCCTTTAATTATTTGAAGTCTACTTTTAACATTTGCCTATAGTTTTAGCTATGCAAAAGTCAAGATCCAAGCTAAAATACGAGTTAATTTGAAATCTATAAAGTTAGTTGGTGGTGTTTTAGCTCATATGGATCTAGTGCTGTGTGATGCATTCTCTTTCAGACACAAATGTTTAGGGTCTGTAAACATTTTGCAGTTGTCTGAAACACAAACTTTTTCTTTGTTTTAAAGCTTTTGCCATGTGGTGTGTGCTGAAATCCTCTTAGCATGGGAAGCCAAGCTTTACAGCACTGTAGAAAAAGCAGCCCAGGTTTTGTTGTCCAGCCTATTTCCACAGCAAAGAAACTAAGAGCTGTGAAAGATTTATATCAGTATTGGCTCCTTCTGGGCTTCTAGAGCTGCTGGGCTGAACTGCTCAGCTGTAGTTCAAACTGGAGTTTTTGTTATTCCCAGGGCAAGTTCTGGAATCCTTAACTTTGGTACAGACTAGAAGTAAGATCAGTTCTGGAGCCACACACCTCTGTAGTCCAGGGTCTCCAGAAGCCCCAGTAAAAAACCCTGTCTCTGGTGGGAACAAATTCTCTCTTGGGAGAAGCATTGCAAACATACAAACATGTACTGTAGTTTGACAAGTTAATATTTGCAAACAAAAATCTGCCTCATCAAATGAACAAGTACCTGGAAAACAAAGTTTTCATCAAACTGCGGGTTAAGAGTTTTACGTTTTGTTTTGGACTGCAGGTAGCTTCTTTCATCAGGCAGCAGGTAGATTTTCACAAATGGACTACAGGAATCAGCAGGAGGCTGCAGCTTTCTGACTTTGATCAAGGAGACGAGGAGCCTTTCTGACTCTTGCTCGTATTCTATGGAGAACCAGAGGCGGCCAATGTTGCCATCAGGAAAATCTGTTTCACTTTTGTCTTCAGGAAACTTGTACAGATCTGGGTTAATGGTACCTACAACATAAGCTCCAGCTTCAAGTAAAGACAAAGCAAAGAAAAGACAAAACAAAGAAAAGACAAAACAAGATTAGCCTCAAGAACTGTCACAGGCATTTTTATAACCACTGCTGTATTTGGGTAAATCAGTTTGCCTTCTTTATTGACAATCAATTTTTTGTAAGAATTTCATATTTTATTTCCTTTTCCCTCAGATTTGGGGGAGTAATTGTAGGCTGCACCACTTCTCTTTCTCTTATTCC
Source organism: Regulus satrapa (assembly GCA_013396955.1). Lineage (NCBI taxonomy): Eukaryota > Metazoa > Chordata > Aves > Passeriformes > Regulidae > Regulus > Regulus satrapa. The sequence continues at coordinate 256,279 of VWZN01022256.1, read as the reverse complement.
TGTGATTGTACCTTGTTAGTCCTAGCTACCTGTTATTGCAATCTGCTACAGGTGACTGCTGTTTCTGGGGGCAGACGACACTTCCTGGCCTTTCCAAAACATGGGAAGAGAGATTGCTTAGTCTGCCAAGGTACCACAGCACTGGGACCAAAATTACTGCATTCTTGCCCCATTCTTATATATAAATTATATTAATGTATAGAGTCCATGCTGTGTAATGCTACCTCTGGTGTGCCCTCAAGGTATCTGCTTCACAATAGCAAAGCCACCCTACCCTTAAAAATAGCCCCGTTTTTGCAATGCCATACCCAAAGAATGAAATGAAGAGCGTGGCCCAGGCTGAGGGGTCATGCAGGGGTCCCTGTCTCCCTGAACCTGTTCTTCATTCGTCAGGCGAATCCAGTCTCTCCCCTGCAGCGTTGGTGGAATGATAAATGGAACACTTCTGGATCTGCTCAAGACAACAGCACCTATTGACTCTTCTGCTTGAAATGTGGAAACCAAACTTGGGAAGAGTAGTAAGTTTACTGTTCTTATGTCACAATGTAAAAATTCTAGAGATATGCAAAGATAAAAATAAAATCAAAACCCAAATAGAAGCAATTGCTTAATGCATTAAAAATCCAGTGAGGCACATTAGGTCTTAATTCTTCTGACAGATTCTTCTCTTTCCCCCTTTTCTTCCCTTTAGAATTTATCTTGCAAAGGAAAGGAAGAATTAACTTCAGCTGCTTGTTTTAGAGCCCAAAACTGCTGCAATGATTAATTCTCTAAGAGAGTCTCCTTCCTGAAGTCCTATTGTTTTTGTTATGAGTCTGGAACATAGGCCGCGTTTCTCTAAGTACAGCTATCCATGCACCAATTGCACTGGAATATATTCTCTCCTTCAAATAAACCAGGAATAATCATTGCTTTCATAGTTAGATTGTCCTTTTCCTAAAGGAACAAAACAGGACATGACTGATGTTTTCATATGATGTACGTATCTCCTTTATTTCTGTATGTGAATATATTTGGATCACCTGCTCATCTGAGATTTGACAAGGTGAAATTACATAGCACATGCTTTAGAAACAAAATGAAAATACGTACCTTGTGCTTTTTAGTTGAAATTCAGAGTTTGCCTGCTCCTGGAAAATGGCATTTGCCTTTGTTGTTTTGACAGGATTGATGAGCTTTTCATAAGAAAAGAGGCGGAAAATTTTTTTCCAGAGCAGATATGCAGTTATTCCAAGGAGAACAAATAAAAGGATCCCTCCTATTATACCTCCAGCCACAGCAACTGCTTGTTCTGTTCAAATATAAGAGCACATAAACCATCATAGGAAGATCAAAGTTAAGTATATTTGGGTGTATATATATAAAGAGAGAGAGAGAGGAATTATTAAAGCTAACAGAAACCATTCTAAAATTATTTTTAAGTTAAGCATTCAGCTCACATGCACGTTTTTATTTGTTGTAGCATGGTGCAGCACCTGAAGGCCCATGACACTGGCAGTGACAGATTACAGTGTTCAGAAGCACTGGCAGTTACTGCAGTATAAGAGATTATGGACATGAAAAGACCCCAAATGCCAAAGAATTGTTCAGGCACTTTTTTTTGTTGGCATTTACCTTAGCATGGCAGAAGTGCTAGAGCTTGCATAGCACAAGAAAAAGAGAGCCCAGGAGCCCCCTAATATGAAAGGTACTATTATTTTGGTTTGGTTTGTTCTTCCAATTATTCATTCATATTGAACTGAATCTAGACCTTGGCACAAGGAACAAAGTAAAACTATGGGTTGTTTTCTTTCTAAGGATGCATGTGTTTCCTGATCTGTGAAGTCAAAGTTAAATATCCATTAAACACAGTTTCCTGAATCGTGAGTACTAAACATATAACAAAATCTTGTATAATTTCTGTGAACAAACCCAAATGAAACTTAGTAAATTTATTTAATATGGATATGAGAAATTCTGTTGTGAGAATCTTTCATTAAGCCAAGGGTAGACAATTGATAATGGGGTCCGTTCTTTGCTTTCACATGTTTGCTGAGAATACTGGAGAGATATTCTGCAAACGTTACTTTGCTCAACCTAAACTCCAGAATTATCTTCTGCTCTGCAGCCATGGAAGGCAGCTCAGGAGCAGCTGAGTACTGGATGCTGACAGTTCTCAAGGTCTCCCCTGAAACTGAAGTAGTGAAGTGACCTGGCATTTTCTCACAACTGGTGTTGAATTTTTTCCTCTTGTCTGCCTTTAGGTAGAGATAACTGTGATTGCGCTGCATTCCTTTTTCTTTTTATCTGTCTGTGTTTGGTAGGTACCTTGCAGTTAGCTATCTCTATACAACGGTACAAGTAAAATAAAGACAAAACAAGCACAAAATAATCAGCCAACGCTAGTGGTATAGTGGTAGTTTTGAATAATTCAAAATTAATTTAATTCCATTTAGTTTATTCATTAGAGCTGTAAAGAGTACAGAAGGTGAGTTGCAAGCACATATGTTGCTGATCTTTTTCAGTATTGCCCTGTTGCAATAAGTGACATGAAGTGTCCTTCAGCTACAGAATGCTTAAGAGATTTCCTCATGCTATAAAATTAACCTGGCCATAGCGCTGCAGAGGCCTGAATCTGATGCTGACTCCTTTTCCTGCAGTTGGCAGAGTCACTGGAGCCGAGCTGCCTTTGCAGCTCCCCTCCAGGTGTGTTACCCTGGCCCTGTGCAGGAGCTGCCTGTCTGCTTCCCTCAGTGCCACCACCTCTGCTGTCTCCCAGCAGCCCCACCGTGGAGAACAGCGCCTTGCTCTCCTTGCAGCGGGTAGGGGAGCCGAGGCCCCAGCCTTCAGCCAGACTGCTAGGGCAGTCCTTAGGCTGAGGAGCAGGAAACAAGCACCTACTCGGCGTGGGTTAATATTAATAAGGAGAAAAGTCTGATTTTGCCATGTGGGTAAATTGGTTTTCCTCAATAAGAATGCACGGTATGAGGAAATGCATATGAGCATGGGAATTTTGTGTGTTTGTTCCTTTTAGCAGGGCATGCTTCAATATATCTTCAGTCACACTCACTTTCTATTGCATGTCAGAAGGCCAGATGCAGAAAAAATACTTCAGTTTAAAACTGCCCATGAAGGTAATAGAAATTAATGGTTTCCTTTATGTAGGAGCACTTTGAACAACACAAATATCTATATGGCTGGTAGTATTACTGTCTGACAGAAGCATCTGAAAGTCTTTCTGAACATTTCAAGCAAGGTGTACAGGTCTTTGCTTCACTTGTCCTCTTTATTCACAAGCCTTTGGTGCTCCCAGCAGCAGCCCTGTGTTCCCTTAGAGCCAGTTTGCCACCATTTGCCATTAAAGACAATCACATGAGGTGTGCCTTGTTTTTGGAATGAGAGAATGAGTTTCCAGTCTCTTATCTAATGAGTTTGCATGCACTGAATTTGTTCACTCTGCAGAATAATGTTAAGCATTTATGACACACCCATAGCCACTGACTCAAGTTTTGGGGGTTTTTTAACATTACACAGCTGTAGATATAAGGTAAAGTTTTACTCATTTCAGTCATTACCTGTAATTTAATGAAAGTAAATAAAGAGAATTTGTCTCACTTTTGGACTATCTTGTCTAATTAATCAGCAGCAGAACTAGTGGCTTAGGGCACAATGTAGCACTAGTCACACAATCGACCACTGAGATAAGTTGCATCCATTGTGAGCAGGGAGAAAATATATATCTTTTAAAAGAACTACCTGTCATTAGGAGAAACTGCTGTATTGTGTCCTGCTGTGGTACGGGATCATGGCAGCAGGAGATGAAACAGACCTGTTGGACCACTTCAGGGATTGGTTTTCAGGGGATTGTCTCCTGCTAATAGCAACCAGGTTTATCCTAGCATAGAGGAGGTGTTGACAGGCGTCCTCTGTCTCCTCTGGGATTGCTTCCCTTTCTGCTCACTCTCCGATTATATGCTTTTAATCAGCTTTACTTAAACTTTGCAGTAAGCCTTCTGGAGTTACTAGCAGCCCGTTCTCCACCGGGAGTTTTAATCCCCATAGAAAGACACAATCTAAGCACATGTACGGTATAAACTAAATAACGGGGGGACGCGGGGGCAACACCGCTCCTTAGCTGTGCCAGTCTCCAGAGCCGAGCTCTCCTCCCTGGCCCCTGCACTCCCAGGCTGTCTCTTCCCCGNGGCCCCTCCCCGGCCCGGCCCGGCCGCGCACGGCCCCGGCTGCGAGCGGGGGCTCCCGGAGAGCCACCCCCGGCGCCTGTGGGAGGAAAAGCGAAGGGACCCGCTCGGGAAAGATTCCGCGCCGCGCCCGGCTCCCCGAGCCCGGCCAGCGAGGGACAGGCATGGCCGCTCTTCTGCGGAGGGAGGGAGGGCTGCGAGCCGGCAGGAATTATGCTCGTGGTGCTTCCTAAATCTTCTGTCAGCCCTAAAAAGGCACCTGTGTGAGGCTGACTGAGTGAGCGAACTCCAAAAGCTACACATGATCAGAAAAATTCTTCGGTGTTAGTGGCTTAATCCTGGATATTCGTGTGGTCGAGAAAGTAGCCTGCATTTCTTTTATATCTTTAACAAACTATGTAAGCACAAAGGAACGCATATTCTTTTTAGACAATTGCAATTACAGCCTTTCCTTATTTGTATTATGAACGTAATGATCTTTAATCTCCGAGTGTGTAATAAATACAACCAACCAGATCTTAACCAACCAAATTACTCACGCATAGTTCAGGAACAAAGTATTTGCTGTCACTTATCTGCTTCTTTCACAGGCAGTATGACAAGAACCTATGCCTTAAATTTAACAGCTGTTTGTTTTACATGTTCTCTTCACAATTGTTGCACGTACGGTGCATACGGTTGTTTACTCTAAAAGCCAAAGAAATGCAAAGTAATTAAAACCAATAGGATCCTAATGAAATATCTTCTGTTTCTGTGGAATCTTAGAATTATTTTCATTGCATTTAAAATGTTCTGCTCTAAATGTAGCATGGTTAAGCCTTTTCTATTGATTTTTGAGTTCTCTGAAAGAAAGGAAGTATTTAGATAATTTTTACCCAAGAAGAGAAAAGGCCTCATATATTTTAGTTTTATGCTTGTAAGATAGTTAATTATTAAATAAATACTGCACAGTCAGTGCTTTTGCTACTCTTATTTCTCCACTGAATTAGTGCAAACGCTGGAGTAGAGGGTTTTTTGCTCAGCGGTTTTGCACTTGTCAGGATAATGTCTTTAAGCGTGCCTGAGGCAACCAAAATGTTTGAGTTTTGTGGCAAAACAACAACTGCGTGCTGCTTCTTGCAGCGTTCTTGCTTGAGCTCGCTTCTGTGGCTGTGAGAGGAGCGCTACAGCTGCTTTAAGCACCCGATCGCTTTCCAGAGCGATCCGTGCCAGACGCGCCGTGTCCCACGCAGCCGCGGGGCCGTGGGGAGCTGTGCCCGGGAAGCAGCACCCTGAAAGCAGCTGCTGATCCAGCTCCTGGGGCGCTGAGGCGGGGCTGCCACAGCGGGACCTGCATCCAGGGGGACAGAGGGACATCTCGCCCTCCCCACGTTCCTGTGGAAGGAGTTCATGGCAAAGCTGTTGAGCAGGGAGCTTGAATTTTGACTCTCTGCTCCACTGTAAAGCTCCCGTTTCCAGTCTTTCCGTGCTGAGTTCTTGCGACAGCCGGAGATCAGAATAAATACAGGGCATGAAACACAACTGTACCTTCCTTCATCTCTGATTGCTAGCCTCCTTCCTGGCCTAGATCCCTGGAACAGCTTAATGAGAGTTTAATGTTGTGTGGACTTCGATATCGTACTAGAAATGTTCCATGTTTCTGGTGCCAATTTTGTAACATACACATTTTTCAGTGTCCCTATCCAGGGATATCTTACAGTCAAACCGTGAGCTTTAAAAGACCAATTAAAAACTCTGCCTCAAAACAATTCTCCAAAGTGTGTTACCATAAAAACAGTGATGCCACAATGCTCATTTGACACCTACCTAAATAACAGCAAATAATTTATCATATATTCATGTAATTCCCAGTAGACTGGGTGAAATTCAACATATGTATTTTTAAAACTGGATATCTTTGAAAAAATCTGTGAATATTTGCTTGACACAGAAACCCTCTTATCCAGTTCTGATTTACAATTAATTTGATTGCGGGTAATTACTTAAAGCTGTTTATAGGAACATCCCTTGATAAAGGATAGAAAAGCATTTAAAGAAGATATAGCTGTAGGGTGACAAGCATCAGTAGGTCTTTATAAAGGTAAGTAATTATAGCACCATTTTACACTGAGGTCTAACTCCTTCTATAATTTATTAATAATCTTTGTTTCAACATATCCTGTTTAATAAAAGNTTTTTTTTTTTTTTTTAGTCCCATTTTTAATCCACAGAATGATCTTCAAGTCCTTCCATTTCAAGTGAAATATGCTCAAGTTATTCTGCCTTCACACGCACTCTGTCGTGTTTGTGTATTTTGACTTTCCTGTTGGTGTTGCCTTCATCTTTAATGGCATCTCGAAAGAGGTAAACTTTTTTTTTCTCCCAATGAAATGTGAACTGAGGTTATTGAGACTGGTGAATTATTCAGGAACAATAGATTAGGGTCTACAGGGAGCTTTGATGGGCACCCTGACTACAACAAATAGATTACATTGAAAAGTATAATTGCAAATGGCAGAAATAATGAGTACTTAGAATTTCTATTGTGCCTTTCATTTCCAGGCAATAATTTCCTGATTTCTATACCAGCATTAATTACTGCTAGTTAACCATCAGAAACCTTTTTGAAATAATACTTATTGTTATCCTTATTTTATAGATTGTTTAATGACTGGAGTTCCTCCAGATCCACACTTGTGTAACTGAGATAAGAATTTCTCCCACAGTCTACTGCTGGCCTTGGGCTGACACCTAGTTCTTGGCTTTAGCAGGGTATGGATAATTGATAGTTTCAGAAAAGAATATGTGAAAGAAAGATCTACTCTCTTACAAAATACCCTCTGGATCCATTCTGGGAGTCATTTTCTAGTTTTCTTTCCAAAGAAAAGATGAGAATGGGAGAGGAAGCGCATCCAAAAGGGAATGAATCTTCCACAATTGTTTTTGCTCAGCTTGGCTGTTGATGGTAGTCCCTTTCAAGCAGACTGCAATTCAGAATAGCTCTCCCAGTAAAATTACAGGTGTGAAATGGGGCTAGAGACTGGGCAACGTGGATGACAAGAAAAAAGTTTTCAGAAGATGCCATGTTTGGTGCTTCTAGATGGGCATGAGGAGAACGACAGCAAAAGAAGAAAAGGGGAGGGGGGGAATAGCATTAACTTCGTCATGGGGTTTGGATTCCTACTTTGGCATTTCACCTTAGCCCAGTAAAACTGACCCTGCAGCTAACCTCGGCATTCTTCAGGGACAGGCAGACAGAATGCTTTCTCTGAGCCTGCAAAAATCTTCCACTGTTCCATCAGTTTCCTCATGGCACAGAACTGCCCTAGAGAGCCTTGGCCACATAAAATCTGTTACAGCTTGCACAGAGCTGTGCAAGGCAGATTTTTTCCCATGGTTTGATAGTGATCTTTTGCTAGGCGTTTGAAATCCCTGACAGGCACAAACACTTTAATGCTTTCTTACAAATCTTTTAAGCACTGTTACAGAACACCCACGGATGTGAAAAGCATCTATAGGTAAAGTCTGCCTGCCAGCACTTCTGCAGGATTCAGAATGTTTCTCTTTTTTTACCTTTTCCTATTGCTTTTAGTAAGCTTTAGCTGTTGGGGTTGCCTACTAAGAAAATTTACACAGGCTATAGCACCACCTCCTGTCCAAAGCTGGACTTGAGTGCAAATAATAGAGCAAAGCAAAAAGTTCTCTTACAGATGACCTATTTTTTAGTGTATGAAGCAAACTGGAAAAATGTGAACTTTTATTCCTTTCTAATGACTTTTCCTTCCTGTGTTTTATAATAGGAATTGAGGTTTGCTTTTACTAGAATCTGTTCTTGTGGTGGCAAGGGATTTTTGCTAATGTTATTTGCATTAAGAAAATTAGCTGGCCGTTGATGTTTTAAGAAAATAAGAGTATAAAATGTTCCTTTTATGTGTGTACACGTGAAAAATGAACTGTTCACACAGCTGTAGTGAACATCAGAAGTTGTTCTAAGGCAGTTTTTCCTAAGTTTTAGGCAGTTTTTCCCAAGCCTCACCCTCTCTGAGTGAGGGATAATGAACTCTGGCCAGACATAAGGTGAATTAGAGAGGAATTGCTGAGCAGGCAGTGAATCCATAGACATTAATCCGTCTCAAGGTTTGCAGGGAAGCACAAAATCATATATGCAGCATAACATTTACACCATGTGTAATACAGCCCTAACTGATACAGCCTTATGGGATGCAAACTTTTAACTGAAAGCAAAATGATGATGTTTGTTTTTGGAAGTATTTACATCTGGAATCAGATACTGAAAGTTGCAGATCTGTTTGCTCTAACTTAAAGAGGTTCCTGCGAACACGTGCACCTAAAAACACTCTCTGTATAGCAGCAACAGTTCTATAGGTATCATCCTATACATTTTTGTGTCTAAAAAGAATTAAAGGTTGCTCATAAGCCTGGGAAAGACTGTAGGGAGATTTTGAGGGTCAAAAATGTAAGAAAAAAAATTTAAATTATGAGTGTAGGACGAAGAGAGCCAACCTTTCATATAATTAAGCTGTTATTTCATGATAATGGTGAGTGATGCCTCTGTGTTTGCTAAGTGGCCAGGAGGTGGCCAGCAGGCACTGTCCTGGGACTGTCCCCGCTGGATTTCCTTGGCAAGGGACCCCACAGAGCCGTGCTGGAACGTGACCGACCTCACTCGGGCACAGCTGCTGGCTCTGCTGGAGTAAATGGTTCAGAGGGAACAAGAAGCCACATCCCACGTGCAGAGGAACTTAAGAAAAAGAGGCCCTCTGCCCATTCTTACACTGCTTTTGCAACAAGTAATAAGGGATGCCTGATCCGTTTACAGAATATTTATCTAGTACTGATAGTGTCCAGCATGAATCAAAACCACATAATGATCTCCCTGAACACACTCGATACCATGGGCTTTGGCTGCAAATACTTTTGATTCCACTTGATACCAATCAGGTTTGGCCTGTGTAGGAATCCTCACTACAAAGGATTAGAAATTAGTCAGGTGTAAGGTACTTAACAAGTGTCACAAGGGCAGCATTGCCCTGTGATCATGCCCCATTTCACCCCCCAGCAGCTGTGTGAAGTATTCCAGTGGCAACAAAAAAATAAAAACCTCAAAAAACCTAGCCAAACCAGCAAAAACAAACAAAAAACCTACAAACAAAAAGCCACCACCAAAACAAAACAAAATTTAAAACCCACAAACCAAACCCCCCAAATAAACAAAAACCCCACAACCCAGAAAACTTAAAAAGGGTTGATCTAACTCAAATCCTTTCAAAAATCTAGGTTAGAGCCTAGCCAGGAAGGGATAGAATAAGCTGATGTGGGCACGCTTTGTGTGGTAATCACTGGAGTTGTGACTGCTGCACACTGTTCCTGTGGTTAGCTCTTCGCTTAAAATAGATGTGAGAGTGTTCTAGGGAGTACAAGAAATATGAGAAGGATGAAAGTAAATCTTTCAGGCTAGGTAGAATAAGTGTCACTGACACAGATATTGTTACCTTGCTTTACTCAGAAAAAAACCCCCAAAAAACAACAACAACAACAAAAAACCCAAACCAACAAAACAGTCTAAATGCTAGAAAGAAGTATTTTTTTTCTCTGTAGGAGCTAAGCAAACAATTGCTGTGCCTTTCCCTGGCTGGGGCTCAAATGCCTATGCTGTGGTTGGAAATGCCAACCTGAAGGACACCTGCACACTGTGGGTGAGCTTATTATATAACTTCATTTGAGTGCATGGAGAAGTGCACTGGTTTTGAGACATTTAATTTATACCTTTTTTCCCATTGCCAACATAATTTTTTCCTCAAAGAGAATGAAAAAGATCTCTGACCTGTTTATTGGGCAGCCAGGGGTTGAAGGATGGGAGAGAGTTAAAAGAGATTTTCTTTAGATTCCTGAGACCTATGAGTCAGTATGTCCATGAGCAAAGGTTACATAAACTAATAGATTAGAACAAGATTTAGTTGCATAAACACTGTTACTGCATTTCAATCTGTCACAGAGTCAAGCCTGCAGATTATTGCAGGCAGAGCTAGCCCGGGGCTTACAATCCATCTTGCCCCTGACACTGGATACGTTTGAAATAGCATTGTTCTCTTGCTGTGGGGCTCCTCTGAAATCTAGGGCTTAGTGCAGCAAGTTATTTAATATACAGTGCTGTTGCTCTCAGCTCCTGTCTAATTTGGGATGTCACTTGGTTTCACAATAATTCTGTCTGGTTTATTTAACCAAGGATCATCAGGCCTCTTAAGTGACTGGTCCACTATAGGCAGCTAGGGGGACTTGATCCAGATCCTCCTCCAATTTCTATTCAACTTTCTTGAAGCTTCTGTCCTTCTTCCTTCCTCCATACTCCCTCCCCAGAATATCCTGGATGAAGTCAGGGAAGGCAGTATAAGCAGCTCCTGCTGCATGGGGCAGAAATGAGGATGGATTAGTTACCCTGCTGTCCAGGGAAAGGCAGTCTGGGTTAGGAATTTTGAGTGGACTGGAGCTGATCCACAGGCCATGAGACATCATGATGTCTGTGGTCTAAGATGTTTGGGAATATTGCGGGTCACATGGGAAAACAAAGCCTTTCTTGGAGATGCAGAGAGCTGTGTTTTTTCAAAGTACAGGAGGGCAAATTATGCTCCCAGGCTGCAGTACTTTCCTCTTGTGTAGTGTTTTCTTTTGAGCTTTCCCCAGCTTCCTGCTGATCCCATTTCATCATTTTACATGTGGGAATTGAGGCATCAAAGTTCAAGTCTTTATTTAGATGTTTAACTCTCATTAAATAAAGCAAACTGTCTCTACAGCAGGCTTTGTTCATAGCCCTCAGCCCTGGGCACCAGTTAATATCCAGAACACACTCTGATACTTTGTTGTTCAAAGACCAAGTAAATTTTTTGAAAGACACTGTTTGCAAAAGTAAACCAAGGAGATTTAGTATCTACATGAATGTAGTTTTGAAAAAAAAAAGTCAGATCCAAAATTGCAAGAGTGTCCTGGTGGGCAAAGTCACATAAGGACAGAATCAGTGATGACTTCTCCAAGTGTGGTGTTCTGTAGTGGGTTTTTTTCTGGAAGCAGGCCCTGGGAGCCTTGCCTGCCTGTGTGGTCCTGGCTTGCCTCCCTTTCTGTTGAGAGAACAGAACAGATGGATGACTGGCAGTCAAATGCAGGGCGAAGCTAAACATGTGATTAAATTATCAAAAGACCAAAACCTTTATTGCATGAAAGGCAGATTAAAGCTACCCCAAAACTGGCTCGAGGGGTTGGGGGGTTTTTTGTGCTGTTATTTATTGCTCTTTGCTAATGAATATTAAGGAATTGTAGGGAAGACATTCTGGTGGTTGTGCATGGGAGGAAATGGCATCTGGGGGAAGTAGAGCAGAGTGTCCATGTGATAGTCCCTTGATTTAAGAGGAGGTTTAAGGTTTTGTGCAATATCATCTTTGGCTTATTGCAAAACATGCTTTAAAGAGGGAGCTTGTTTTCGTTCTCCATAAGCTACCGTTCTATTTGTTTGATAACCAAACTAAAAATAGTGCTTTGTAGAGGTTTGCTAAGTCTTTGAAATATATGAGATTGTTTGTATCAGTAAGCCGCCTTGCTAACTGCCAAGGTAAAATAAAGGCAAAAGAACTGCTCTGCTTTGTTGAAAAAGCTGCTCTTATATCCAAGATGAAATAGAAAGGAGATGACAGAGCTCAAAACCACCAGTTTTCACAGGTCTAAAAATTCTGACAGCTTTCAAAAAGATTAATTCTGCAAAGAAGAGGACTGCATCTATGTTGCTCCTTGAAAAAAGTCATGTCAGTAGTGCTACAGCATTATTCCAAATGAAGATAAATGTAGGTGACCTGGCAGATTTTATGGAGATTTTGAGATAAACCCACACAAATCGTCTCATTTTCCATAGAAAAATAAAACTGCAGAATAGAGGCTTATTCAGAGACCCTGCCTGCTAGAATTGGGATGTCTAAACAGCAGTTGTCTTCTCCCGGGCACAAGCAGCAGAACCTGTCAAGCTGCTTGTTGGATAGATACACTCTATATGGTGTTTATGTTTATACCCAAAACTCTGTATGGACTGTTTATAGACAAATTAGGTTGACAGACATGTTAGACATGTGGCACATAGCCTAATGGAATGATAGTTGTGGTGATTCATTGGGATCTATTGGAAAGTTTGGAGTTAATGTGATATCACTTACCTGACAGAATTGCTTTCTTTATAGAACTGTATTAGAAATAACCCTGCTCTTTATATCAAATGGAAGGTGATGGTCACTTTCATGTTTTTAAACATTCTCAGGTGCATTTCAGTTGCCTCCAGTGTGTGTGTGAAGGTTTGCTATGCTAGCTCCTACACCTGAATGACTGGAATTATTTTTGGGTGTCTCAGTACAAGCAAAAACTGAAAACTGGCACTGCATACACAATGCCAGTTTCAATAAGGGACAATTAGTACTGGAGTGGAGAGCTTCTGACTGGTTCTAGGCATAGAAAAAGTTAAATTTGCCCGTGGTGCATTAGTTATTATCTTGAAGGCTCTCTCAGACTGTACTAAGGGACTGTTATTCTTCAGAAACTCTTGAAAATACTTTACAATGGAGATATCCAAAACCTGATCCAAATTGGCTGTGGCAGATGACATTCAGGCAAATGAGCAGTGTTACCCACAAGGCAGCATATTGTTCCTGGAGGGCTGCCTTATTGTGGAAGACTAGAACATATCCCAGAAATGCATTAAGATAAAATCTGCCTGGTGGAAGGTGCAGTTTCACTGGCTTAAGTGGCTTTGAATCAACAGAAACAGCAAATATCAGCCTTCCGGGGTTTGAATGCAGAGCCTCCAGACAGAAATGTAAGGAGATTTCAAGCAGTGCTTGTGGGCACTCAAACCTGCCCCCCAAAGAGCAGCAGAGCTCGGCAGGTTCAGGGCTGATGGAGGAGTTCAGAAGGCACAGTCTGGGCAGGTCCAGGTCACCCACCTGGCAGGAAAAAGTTGCTCTCAATGACAGCAGAGCAGGCAGTGCAGGAAAATACTGAGGGGTTATAAATGGGAAGGGGTGAGAGAAGGGTTCAGCGCATGGTTTTAGGAGACACCAAGCAACCAGGATGGTTTTTGTACCCCTACCCTCTTCTGAAGAGGAGTAGATGGCCAAAGTGTGCCAGCGAATTTTAGGTTAGATAAAGGGCTTTTGGGTTAGGATTGGACTTCTCTCTTGAATGTGGAAGCCCTGGATGGAGACTGACAAAAGCTGGCCTGCAGGTCAGACAGCACCTGCTGGGGTGCCCTTCCTCAGCAGGCAGGCAGGGCTGACTGCCCCTCCTCACACGAGGTGGCTCAGGATCGGGGGTGACTGGCTTTCATATGACCCTCAAGCACCCAAATCACGAAACAGCAATCTTGAGTTTTCTTCCATGGGTAGGCATAGGACTTTAATTTCATGAAATTAAACACAGTCTCACCTGTCTAAGCCCTGGGTGGAGTTTTTAGGAAAACATGAACACTAGTTAGGCTGAGCCACAGTTGCAGAACTGTTCTGAAATCGTTCTCTTGAAAAATAGGGCTGTCCTCAGAAGAAATTCATCAGCATTCTCTGGATTTGGCCTAATGGATCTGTAGGCTACTGATTTCTCAGCTTCCTTTAAGTATCAATTTTCTTTCTTAAAGAAAGATACAAGAGTGAATTCTCAGAATCTGATTTTGAGGCAGCTTTACATACTTTCTCATTAAATGTAGAATGAGAAAGCTGTGTGCCAATTGCATCATTATGGATGCCCAGATTTGTGACCTGTTGATGTAAAAGTTGGTCACCAGTATCTTCCAGTGAGCACATTTGTTGCTTTCAATGAAAATAGCCAACCTTGCCACACATATAAAATCTGGGATAAGAAACACCTGCAACTTCATTCCGTAAAGGGTTAAGGGGAAAAGCTAAGTGCAGTATTGTTGTCTCATTTTATATTTATATGTTCTTGGGATGTCATTTGGGCCACATGGGACCCATTTGGAAGATGCATTGGCATGGAAGGGTTAGACTGAGTTGTTCCATGGCTGGCCACTGGCACTGGAACAGTGCTGGAGTACCTACAGGTGCCAGCGGTGTGTCTCACCGTGTCAGCCAAAGGTCTTTTGCTGGAATAAAAAAGAAGATGTAGAGATGCCCTCTCCCTACAGCACCACTGCAGTCCTATACCATGGGATGGGAAGAGTCGCCTAGACATGATCCTGGGCCATCAGGAATGCTGATAAAGCTGTGCTGGAAGGGACAGGGTCAAGGAACTCCAGTTTCCAGCCTGGAAGGAAGGATGTCAAGGTCAGCACCAGGAGCTGACTGCATGTGCCTGCTCTGCTTCACTGCTGTAATACATGGCAGGTAAAATAACACAGCCAGAAAGCTGCTGCTGACCGGTGTACGGCTCTCAATCCCTGAAATGCTTCCTGACCTGCAGCCCGAGGGTGTGATTGCTCAGTCAGGCTGAGGGCGTGTGCATCTTAGGAACAAAGCCTGGAAGCACATAGGAAATTACTGATTTTGCAGCCCATTCTGAAGACTCAGAGAGCAATTGTACATTCCTAAAAGCATTTGGGAGGGGTGTTGATCCCCCTCTCTCAGCTGAGCTAGGCCTGATGGGAGGGTATTGGTGATGGCTTAGGAACAATCTGAGAACTGCTCTAAGTGGTTTACAAGAATTATTAACTGCTTCCTGAACAGAAAGAAAGAGGACTTGAAAGGATTATTTTCTGATGTTTTGGCATCCTTCTCCTTGCCCCACTAGAGATCTAACCATCCTTCCTTCTGTGAAGTTCTAAATGGAGGGAATAGGTCAGAAAGGAATAAAAGCACCTTACAATGTGGAAACTTAGAGTGATTCTTGGAAAAGGACCGACTGTAGCCCCTCATAAAGGTGAGCGAAAGAGGACATTCTATACAAAAATGGGCCACTGCGGATGGAGATGAGACTCCTCTGGTCACACCTGTCCTTGATGTTCCTGATCTACCACAGGTCACACCGGGCAGCTTGGAGGACCTGCGTGCCTGTCTCCTCAAGGCGGGACATTCCTGTTGGGCGAGGACAGGGTGGGGACACTGAGCAGCCCCCTCAGGACCCTGCCCGTGCCTGGTGAGCCCCCGTGTCAGGCTGAGGACGCAGGGCTGCCTCCGCGTTGGCTCGCGGGGAGGACAGGCTGGCCACAGCCTCTGGCAGGCCGGGATCCCCCGAGGGCTGCAGCACTGCAGGGGTGGGGATGGCCACAGTCTGTGGGCAGCTGTGAGCCCAGAAATCCCAGTGCCAGGTGTGGGAGAGAGGGATGGCACCGCTGGGAGCCTTGCGGGAGGGCAGCCTCAGCTGCGAGCACCCTGACGTGTATGCTGACACAAACTCCTTGGAAGTCCCTTTGGTTCAACTCAGATGTGTTTAAGGAAGTGGAAACGGGCTCTGGAAAATGGCTTGCAATAGAAAATGTGCTCTGAATTGTGTCCTGTTTGGCAAAAATAAGATAATTATCTGTAGCATACTGCTTTTTCTGTTTCTTCCTGCTCAGCACAGACAATCTCATTCTTTCCAGTCCATGGATACATCCTTGTTCCCAGGCCATGCCTACAGGACTGATGCATTCTGGGCTTGGGGTTTGATTTATTTGCTTTCTGATTGTTCCACATTTCCGGATGCAATGGGTGTTTCCTACTGGTGATTTCACCTTTATATAAGGGTTGATATTGAACACATATCAGGATGCCTTGGGCCAGGAGTCAGTTCCTTTGTACACCTTTTATTATTTTCCTTTAACCCTTACAATTTTATTCCTCCCCCTCTGCTCCTCCTCTTCCTGCCCCTGTTTTCTCCCCTCCCTGTGCTTCCCTGGCGGCACTGCCAGCTCTGCACAGGCCCAGTTTCTCTAATCAGATGAAGCTGCAGGATTATCTCTCTCCCTCCCTCCTAGGCTCCATTTTATTTCCTCTCCAGCCAAGTGGGGAGCGAGGAAGAGGCGCCACGTCGAGGCAGAGGGAACCCCATCTCCCAATCTCCTGCCTCTGATGCTCTCTAACAATCCCACCTCCTTTGCCTTATCATACGCTCACCTTAGTGTCAACAGCATCAGGCGGATCAAGGAGAGGAAATCTGAACTCTCTGGGCTTTTGTTCTCCTCAGATTTCTGAGCTTCTGTTTTTAAACACCCTCCAAGTAACTTGTGCAGGGAAGCTGGATGTGCAATCTCTGAGTGGGGGGAAGGTAAGGAAAGTCATGCATTGCCCGTTCTCTCGTCTCCTGTAAGGACAGCGAGCGCTCTCCGCTCTGCCAGGAGAGTAACAAAGCAGATGAGGGGAAGGGAAGGGAGAGGAGCTGCACAGAGACAGACCCAAGGCTTCTGTAAGTGCTGTGTTGGCAGCAGGGGGTTGAGAGCTGGACTGAAAATCCCAGGAAATGGTAGCTTTCTCTTTTTCTGAAATGACGGGAACAATGACTCTAAGCATTAATTGAATTTAATGTAGCTCTGTAGAAGGGTTGGTTTTTTTTTT
>VWZN01022256.1:213097-239569 GCA_013396955.1 Regulus satrapa | reverse complement strand
TTTTTTTTTTTTTTTGTGCTTTCGCTTACTTGTGTGTGTCTTTGTCTTTTAGTAAATATTTCCAGAATATACATGTCACTGTTTATTTGGGGGAGAGAAGACCCCATTAGCTTGTTCATCTTATTCCTCTGCACATCTGTGAGTTTATGAAGATGCTGTTCGATTATCTGTTGTGTGTATGTTCGGGTTTGGATACTAAAATTAAGGGAAAAGAGTAAATTTTATTGCTTTAAATTCCTGCCTTTTAGTACTAATGTGCCAGAGAATCGTTTGCCTTACTGTTTTCCACCATGTGTACCACATTTTTTAAAATCCTAGGAATATCCAACACTAGAAAAATCTGATGAATATTTCAGTGCTTTCTGCACATCAGCTTTGTTTTACACTTTTCCTTCCTAGATAAAAGGTCAGTTGCTATATAAAATGGCAAATACAATTTTTCTCTTAAAGCAAGACATGGTTTTTTTCCAAAGTCACAAATTTGATTTGGTTTGGCTTTTTATTGTCACTAGATTAATTTTTTTGTATCAGAATAGTAGAAGAATTTATTGTATATATGTTGTGATTAAAAGCAGGAGTCTGTACTGATGCACTCCTGGATCCTAGGGGAAGAGAGAAAAGGGAGGAGGAGCAAGCAGTTATTTCCATTTAGAGAACTCTAAGCATGAAAGGTGATAGGAAAGGTAGCCATGAGATAAGTATATTTTGCAAGATGTTGATCTCGGACATAAATGAGATCAACATTATATAGACCAAAATCTACCTCTCTTCCATTGACTCATGCTTCCAAGTAATAATCTCATACAAAAATATAAAAATATCGGTGGTTTTCTTGCACTGAGACATTGATGAAAGCTTGCAGATGGCAGTTTGCGTGTTTTAGTGTGTCTGAATGTGTGCAGGACATCGATTGTAGCAAGATCTGAGTCTGGAGACCTCTGCATCGAGTCCTTGTGTAAAACAATTAGGTTTTGAGAAGTTTTCATTTAGGGGGGTGGATTTGATGAGGGCTTTATGTTTTTATGGCATGTCTTGGTTACTCCACAAACACTTCTCTGCTTAGCGGGTTTTGTTGATTATTATTATTGTCCAGACATTTTATCTGAGCTGTATTCCAGGGGAAGCTGGAATTGCCATGTAGTTTATCTGACAGTTATTTAGGGCTACATAAACAAGAGCAGTACACTGTATATGGCCTTGTGGTGTCAGAATTGGTTTATAATACAAAGTGTGATAAACTTCCATCAGATAACCATGCCAAATCCTTTTGGATTTGGATCCTTTTCCTTCCATAGTAAACAATGCATATTCAAACTGCACTTGAAAATTAAAAATGTATGAGGGAGGGTAAAACAGAAGGAAATTGTTACTGATGATCATTAGCCTTCTGAAGTTTGATTTTCTTTCTTGGCTGTTAGGACAATGACAAAGGGTAAATTTGAAGTAGCTTTTAACCACTGCAGATGAGCAGAGGTATTTGCTTGTACCAGTGAGATATTGTTCCAGCTGACTGCAGGCAGGTTATTTCTGAGCAGAACAGCAACAAAATCCTGTTACTTCTCCAGGGGACTCTTCTGGAGGTTAGGGTTAGGGAGACCGAACTGTTCATTCCTTTGCCCTGGACTTAATGATTTAAAATGAGGATGGAGTGTACTTCACTGGTCCCTTGTATGTGGGCACTGCGAGCTGTTACACAGTTTGCAGGAAGGTGCAGCTGAGGAATGATGCTTTCCAAGGCTAGAGACTTGAAAGAGACCTGTTAGTGGTATTTGTTCTGCAAGCCCTTTTTCCAATTAATCAGAAAAAAAAAATCTCGTTTTTGTTATCATACCAATATTTTTGCTGCAGCAAGTATCTCTGGCAGGTGTGGGTGATATTTCCTTGCTTCTACTCTCAAACCATTTTGGCCCAACATCAGGAATCATAGGCTGCAGATGGTGTTGCACTTCAGTTTCCTTGTCAGCCTTGAACTCTTTTTTAAAATTTTATTTTTTTAATAATTTCCTGTGGCCATAGGGACTGCAGGCACTGGCCTCTTAGTTAATTTTTGCAGCTGCATTGTACAGCAATAAGAGGTTTTTAACTGGTGTAAACAGTAAAGCTATATGCATACACAGTATCTCTCTGGAATATTAAGATTGTGGAAAATATTAATTTTCCAAACTTTGAATAGCTTTTTTTTTTTTTTCCCCTTTTCCCTAGGGGGGAGGTTGGGGACAGGATTTCAGTGGTGAGAGAGATATCTTTTCTGTAAAAGCAAAATGAGGGGGAGAATGAAAATGAATGTTGGAGTTCAGTAGCCAAGAATATCTGCACGAGGGATACAATGAGAAGGCAGTGAACTGAAAGATATTGCTGGGCTATTCTTTGGTTAAGATAATTGGATGCAATATTTCCTATGGATGCCTTATAACAATTGAATTAATCTATAGCTATGCAGGTAGCTCATCTGTATGTTAAGAACTCTTCTTTAGGAGTATTCTCTGATTGCTTAGGGGATTTTTGGGAAGAAGATGGCCCCTACCATTTAGAAAAACTATTAAAGTTCTTCAGAATAAAGTTCCACTCTGAGAAATTATCTTTAGCAACAGGAACTATCAAAAAAATATCACTTTGGGGCTGCTTAGGTAGATGCACTTAGAACATGGGAATTGGGTCAGGCCAGCTAAATGAAGTTGATATCAGGCAGGTCTTTCCTAGTTTGGTGTGTGAGCATTAAGCATGTGAGTTATAGCCAAGCACCATTCTGCACCAAAAGCAGCTTCATAAGAAAGATGACCTTTAAACTGGCCTCTCCCTGTATGGGGAAGCTCTTGAAAAGTGATGGCTTGACTTGTGCACAGTGTGGATTTAATACAAAGCAGAGAAAGGAGCAGGAGTCTTTCTCCATCTGCAGAATATTTGCTAATTAAGCTTTAGCAAGGGCACACCTGAGTGTGCAAATGAAGGTTAATGGGATTGAGCAGTTGTAAGACCTTCATTTGACTTGCAGAGCTTTGCTCCAGTGTAGAAGACTGACAGAACCCAGTTCATCTGAGCTGAAGTGAAAGATCCACCTGCTTTGCAGCTCAAGCTAAGCAAACCTGACTTGGAAATTGGAGAGATGATGGATGCACAAAGCCACCCTAGCTCTCATACACTGAATTAATTTTTTAAAATATTTTTACAATTATTGCCTTCTTCAGAAAAACTGCTGGGAAAGTTCAGTGTTTATGGCTGAGCTCGGTAGATGAGTACTTCTTGAAAAATCGAGGATAAACATACATCTTGTTATAGCAGTTTTATTTGGATCTCAGTGGCATCTAAACTGTGAAAGGGTGGGGTGATTTTGTTGATTGAGTTACAAGAGATGTGCCAATGGATTGGAAAGAAACTTTTGGAGTCACTGTCTCCTTCCCATAGATCACCTTTCCTGTAGAATATGGGGGTCACCTTTGTGCTTCCTTTCCAAAGTCATTCCTGTCTCAGTAAAGGGTACTAAGGTTTCAGTAAAATGTACAGGTTCCACTAATCAATTAAAAGTGGTCCAATATTGCAAAATGGCCTCACATTTCAGCTTCTCAAGTTGAGAAGGTACATGGCATTCACTGGCAGTGGTGGATAAAAGCACTTATTTATGAAAAGAATAGTAAAAAGTCATCTTTGAAGGGAATTTTCAAATTCATCTATTTTAATCTCCTGCTCAAAGCAGAGACAGCTCTGAGGTGAGATCAGATGTCTTAGGGTTCTGTCTGCGTGAGTGTTGAATATGGTCAAACCAAGTTTGAAAACCAAGTTTGAAAAGAAGAGAATTCCTTAGCAGAGCCTTTATTCTCCATAATCAGTATCTTGTTGCTAGCAGTTAACAGCAGATGCCTGAAGAGTTATTCTCTAGGTGTCCATGTCACACACATGGGATCTTCCTCTGTCTGAATGATGACAGGAACAGAATTGTTCTCTTGAGTTGTTCCAAATTTATACCTTTGATTCTGGCATTATTCAATGTTCATAAGGAAGTGGAGACTTCTGCAGCTTGGTTTATGGCTGAGATTAACCAAGAGGAGGGGAAATTTGTTTCATGTTTCACCCTACACAGAGCAGGGTGTAAGCATTAGCTCTAGAGGGAGTCCTTCACATATTGGATTTGACAAAATATTTGCCAACTTTAGTCTGCTGCTCTGGACTGTATCTTACTGTCCTGGTTTTTTTCTCCTTACAGTCTCTGATGTCTAGCCTTGGGAGGGAGGGCTCTCCTCTAGCCGAGCCCTAATGTTTTTCTTCTCTCAGCCCCAAGAGAGTAGGGAAATTCTTTCATCCCTTTCAGATGTTGTCTGGAAACTATAGCTAACAGTTCCCCACATAGGTCTGATTTGACCACAGATGAATTGGGACAGTTGCTTTTCTGAGAGATAGACATTGCACTTTGACATAATGTTTTTTAATGACAAAATACCAGGTTTAAAAGGAAAACTTCCTCTTCCCATATTCCTTGTTTAAATAATTTCAAAGCTTCCTCATACTGCAATGGCAACTTTTAATGCTATGAAACATAATTAGCTCGTTCCCTTTTTGGTTCTTTTCAGTACTCACTTTTCCCCTTGGATAGAGGTTGCCAGCTCTTTTCCAGCCTAAGCATGTATAAAAGACAGCTTGCAGTGTGAACTGAAGGCTTAAATTGGCCAGAGAATCTCTTTTTCATGAGAAATTAGTAATAGTAAATAAAAACATACAGGTGCATGTGGCACTGCAAGACAGTGCGGTCTGCAGCTGTGACAACTCTGCTTAGAAAGTTTAATGAAGTTGCTTGCAATAATTAATCATTGCTAGTTACTATACCATGCGTGTACAACATACACATTGTCACTGTGCATATTGTATAGAGAGTATACACGTCCTCTCACACCTAATTTGAGAAACTCTGCTGAGTTTGAGTCTTTGAAATCCTTGAGATTACTTTTGCTCACCATGCTGGAAAGTTGCAGGGGGTGCTTTAAACAGATGCTTCTGAAGCACAGGTAGTATCTGAGCTTTACTGGTAAGGCGAGTTTTCTGCAAGTGCAACAAGAATTTCCTGTAGAGATGCTCTATTTATTTCTTCCAATCCAAATATTATAAAAGAAGGGCCAGAACACATTATCTTCAGCATCTTATATTTAATATCTTTTATTCTAGGATTTGAGAGTGCTCTGCAATCATGAATTAAGCCTTTAAATACCTACATCGGGGGCTTCTGCATCTAATCTGTGAGTCACAGATGAGTAAACTAAGTCACAAAGGGAATGACTTGCTCAAGGTCATACACTATGTCAGTAAGCATAGACAGAATTAGAAAGCAATTGTTCCCTCTTTCTAATTATTGAGCAATTGGGTTTTTTGTAAGTCGGTTTTCTATCAGTCCATAATGTTGAAGTCAATCTTTTCTCTGCCACCACTGAGAGCAGTTTCTAGAGGTAGATGGATTGTGGTTTTGAATTCTTCTTTTCTCCAAGGTTTTGTATACAGTTCATAAATACTATTACTTAAATAAATGACTGAAAGGGAATTTTGTGGCCTTTGTATAGTATTCAATCACAGGAGCAAACAAGGGGACAAACAATGAAGGTAAATTTCTGGGTTTTTCTAGGTAAGTTGCCGTGTTTTTCTAGGTAGAAAAGAGATTCAACGATTACGCGTTGAAGAATAACGAGCCATCTTTAATTGTTTTGGTGAGGCATCCTTCAATCTAAAATATTGTCTTTATCCAAATAGAGGTGTTTGGAGACCTTCAGATTGCTATTTCTGTTGTTTGTATCACCATTATTCCTGTTTGATGCTGCTGTAGGAATTGCCATTCTTCAATTAAGGATGATATGTGAACATGAAAAGCTGCTGTACTTGCGGCTATATCTATTCCGTATTTTTAAGGCAGATTTCAGCTTCCTTTGTCTGCCACTGCAGCTGGTTGTAAAGCTTTTATCTCTGTTGGCACAACACTGAAGCAAGGGAGTGAGTTTTATGGGGAGGCTGGGCGTGTTAGACAGGCTGAGCTCTGCGCTTTTCTGCCTCCTTGCAGCCAGCACAGCGCGCGCACACACACACAGTGCATCCACCCACAAAGGCTGTGGCACAGCTTTGGCTGTCACGGGTGCATTCACCTGGCAGGGGGGGGATCCCACAGCCCTCACACTCAAAAGTGCAGTGCCAGTAAAGCTGGGATGTCCACAGGGCGGGGAGGATAAGCCCAGTTCGTGCTTTCCCTCTAACTGTCACTGTTAAGCTTTCAACAAACAGCAAAGTTATTATTTGAATATTTTCTACCAAAAGGCATGAATTTGCAAGTAGATATTCTGATCACTTAGCCAGTTGGAATGGAGTTTTTTGGATGTGCAAATTACTGGCCTCTTGTGCAGGCTGCACTGATATCCAGCTGTATGCTGAGACTGGGAGGAGGCTATAAGCAAGCTTCGGGTTTACTGTATGATTTTGAGTTCATGCTGCTGTCCAGGCAGCTGTGATTCACACAGTTGGCAGGCTTGGGCCTCTGACAGGCAGAGGCTTACTGAGCAAAGCTAGGGCCAGGGGTTTTTGCACAGTTCCAGATCAGTGAGGTGGCTTTGGAGCTGGTCTGCTCAGGACTGAAGAGTGGGTACAGAAGAGGAGCATAAGTTATTCAACACCAGACCAGTTCTGTCTCCTCCATGTTGGACCATGTGAAGCAATAGGATTTGAATCCCTGCTGTGAAGAGGAAAAGGCTCACTAGTGTATGTCTCTATGTGGATAGACCACTGCATATCTTCTGGATTAAAGATGAATTCCCAAAGAAACTATCAAATATTTTTGTCACAGGACTTCTTCAATACCAGTGGATATCAGTAGCTATCAATTCTTAGCAGCATAATCCTGAATTAACAGTTTCATTTTGCTTAATTCTGTTCTGCTTAAGCCAGAAAGACAATTATATTAATATACCTCTTCTTTAGGCACACACTCTTCAGTGTAAGCATGATTCTAGGTCAGTATTGCCTGCTGTCATTATATTTAGGGGTTTTTTAATCCCCAGCTGGTGAAAACAGCTGATTATATGACCATGTCATCATGTTTAATTTGTAATTAAAGTTCTAAATATTCTAACTGAAGAGATTAGCTTTAAAGAAGTGAGCATCAAATATGACTGTACAATATCTCATATTTTAGCTCTGTTTGGTATATGGTAGGGTAGTTTGTATGCTGAGGCAGATCTCCATGAGGAGATACAGTGGGATATAGTAACACTTTGCTCATAAAATTCTTCTGAAAAAAGATGAAGTCCAAGAGATTTTGGGAGCTGTGTCTGGGAGAGATAGTTAAATAAAAAAGGTGTCGAAGAAGATGCCACATGTTGCAGTAGTAAATCATGTGGTGGTGTCAGGACAATGTCCCAACACGTGCCTCCCTTGTGACAGAGCGCACCTCTCTCTGGTTTCCCATTAATTTATTTGCAGCCATGTGAATTGTCCCTCTTGGGAATTCAGCTGAAGGTGTCACTGAAATGGTTCCCTTTAGCTCATCCCTATCAGGCTCCTCTCTCATAGCACTTTCATTTGAGCCCATCTAGCTTTTAGAATTCAGGCTTGTCAGCTCTGCTTTGCTGGCTCAGACTGTGCCGGGGCTGTGGCAGCCTCTGCTCCTTCAAAGAGAATGCTGACCTTCCCGCACGGCTCCTCTGAGCTGTTGGGATAACTGTGGCCACCGTGGCCTGGTCGCTCCCCGCTGAGGTGACCGCATTGGAAGATGTTGGATGAGAGGTGTAAATGTCCTGCTGAGGCCGCTGGTACCCAGGGCACCCAAGGCACCCTCGGCGTTTGGGGAGGAGGGCTCTGCTGTGCCCTCAGCGGGGGAAGAGCTGAGCTCCAGGAGCTCTTGGCTCTCAGCCTTGTCACCAGGCCCTGCAGAGAGACACCTGCCCATACGCTCAGCGCAGGACGGGGGAAAACAAAAAAATTTTAGGAAAGGCTGACAGCCAAAGCGGTAATTAGCAGAAACTAACGAGGCTGTGACCAGCGGCCTTTAAAGGCATCAAGGCCTCTGCTTTGGCAGCGCTGAGCACTGAGGGCCGCAGCTCTGCGGCTCTGGTGTTTTCCAGCCTGTCACGTGCGCCTCCTCCTCCCCTCGTGAATCCTGGTCCCAGGGACATGGCCCCACTGTCCCCAGTGCTTCTTGCAGTGCAGGACTGGACACAGCCCCATTCCTCTGCGCACAAAGTGTGCACTTGTGTGTTTGTCTGTGTGTTTGTGTGTTGGTGTCTGTAAATGCCCAAACCAGTCTGTCCTGTAGATCTGGCTGATACTTGGAAATACTTAGGATGATAGAAAATGTTTACAAAAGGGCATTAGCAGATTAAACTGAACAAGGCATAGTTTGTTTATAATGCTATTCTAAAATTGAAAGCCTACAGGAAGATGATGGATTAAAGGTTAAGTGATTTGAGTCTCAACCTGAGTCTTTATTAATCTAGTTGACAGAATTTAGAAAAATTATTTTTTGTATTGACAGAATTTAGAGAATTTTTTTTAATAGTCCTTGACAAATGATACCTTTCCCCCTACTGTAACTCCTCTATTTCTTCCTTTCACTTACATCTCACAAAAAAAAACCCAAACAAAAACAAAACAAAACAAAAAACCAATTAAAACACCATCAACAAAACTCCTAATCCCAGACATTTGAATCTCTAAGCTTTTTACCATGGCTAATCCCATTTTGCCAATGCCTTTCAAGTGGTTTGACTCCCCCCTCAATGTAAATGCTAGTGATTACTGTTAATGAACTATTTCCTTCAGTAGTAGTAGTTAGGGAGAGGCAATCAGATCTCATAATGCTATAATGCCAATCTTTGTCTAAAACTAAACAGATCTTTCTTATCTTGTGCAAGTAGTTCTCCATATGGGCAAGCAAGGACACTTTTTAGACATAAGCATCCTTTTTTTTTTTTTTTTAATAGTGATGGTATAATTTTCTTTAAAATTAGTAGAGCTCTAAAAGAAAAGAATGTCATATTAGATGATGTTCCTTTTATGTCATTTTTACAACATTAAACATGTATCTTAGAAGTTTAGTCATGGATTGCACTAAGGAAGCCATATTGCTTATAAAATACCAGTCCTGAAGAGAATTTGTTTCTGGTACCTGAGGGAGCTCGGCTGTTTGGGCAGAAATGCAGGTTTTCCTCTCTGTGGTGTCTTGGGTCCCAGACAGGGGTCAGCGGTGTTTATGGCTAAGTGACCACTGCCCCTCCTTAGGATGGAATTAAAGTTCTGTCATTTTAGTCATAAACTGCTCTTAACTTTCAAATTTATGACCATGGTGTTTGTAATGAGATTAAATAAAGTAAAGGATCTCTATCTAGCAGCCTCCTATTCAAGTAAATTTCTTAAGTTAATTACAATGACACTATACTTCTTGTATAAAATAGAATTGTGTTTGTTTGGGAGTTTGTCGTAGCTGCAGAAATTCTGTGTTTGCCTTGTGGAGCTGATTATTGCACAGCAGGGCCAGAATGATGCAAATGAAGGAGGAAATTCAGGACAAAGACCTTGCAACCCCCTAGCACTTCTCAGAAAGTGACTTCTCTGAAAGGGCTAGTGCTGCCATGGAGGGCCCTGGTCAGCATCCAGAAGCGTTGGTATGGGTCAGAGTGCTGAGCTTTTCCAGATTCCACATATGCATATTAATGTTCTCACCCCTGAAACTGGCTTTGACTTTATAACTTATTTTGCAATCAGATAGATGCTGGTTTTGAAAGCATAAAGTTGGGTTTTCTTTGGTTTTTTTGGGTTTTAAAAAAAATTATTATCAGCCAAGTGAAAATGGGTGAAACAGCTGCAGTCATTTTTACAAGTCTTGTTGACTTGTGGGTTGACCATCAGAGTTACAGAAAGAAAAAAATAACTGTGGAAGATTGAGAGAAGTCTCTGGCATTGCATACATGTTTCTAGTAAATAATATTAAATTTCTCTTACTCTTCCCAAATTCTGCAACTAACTTGTGTTGTTCAACACGTCAGGTGATTCTCACTGCCTCACTCTCTGTTAACTTTCTAAAGTAACGAAATACTAAATGTGGGCTCTTGAAAAAGAGGGGAAAATACTTTTTACATGGGTAGATAGGACAAGGAGGAACAGTTTCAAACTAGAAGATGAGAGTGTTCTCAACATTTCAATTAAAGTACGTGTGGAATACAAAACTACTGAAGGATTTTAGAATCATAGTTAATTTACAGTGAATGTCGTTCAATTGATAACATACATTATCTTTAATATTTTAGACTAAATTTACTGGTGCATTAAATAGGTCAAAACTTTAATCATAAGTCATAGCAAAATACACATTTGTTGCTTTAAAGTAGTTCAGTGGAATTAGTGAAAGCAGCCTAGATCCCCTCATAAGCTATCTGAAGCTAAGCCAAAAATAGTGGATGTTAATTCCATTTCTATCCTAATCCTTTCTCTGCTTGTCTAACAATTTTCTATATATTTCTGGCAGAGTACCTGCCTTAAAAATTCCTACTTTCTTATTTGTGTATTCACATGTGAATTTCCTTTGAAACTTCAAATCTAAATCTTCCAGACAGACTCAGAATTTAAAGTAGATATTTTTGAGTAAAATTCCCCTCCCATAAATTATATTTTTACATTTAAAAAATGGAATTTAAGCCAAGCAGTCTGCTCTGGCCAGCACACACAAATAAAGTTGGTTTGGGTGCCTGTGTACCCACAAAATCAGTGTGTTTCTATCCATGTTTCATGTGGGTAATCCATTTCTGATTAGCTGATTCACAAAATACAAAGGTGAAGCATGGCTGTGACATTAAAGAGGTTCCACGTTTTGGGGTTGGATTTTAAAGAAGTTTGGCACCTCATTCTCTGTACGTCACCCAGCTGTTGGCTGGCAGAGGCGGCAGGAGGACCCTCCAGACCCTTCTGTCTCCCAGCCTTTCCCAGAAGCCATTGGCTGGACACTGGGCTCAGTGGCGGGTCCGGCACCTCGGGACGTGTGTGTGGCCTTGGGCCCCTTCTCAGGGGATTTTTGTCCCCCTGAGCAATCAGTGCCAGCAGTGCACGTGTGCAATGCGGAGTTTGGGAAGGCCCAAGGCCGTAGGAGAATGGTTACAATTATGCTGGTGTGGTACGCCGGTCCATCTGAGCAGCGATGTCCAGATGCTCTCGGGAGTAGCTGCTTCGAATATTCTACGTGTACGGGTGTAATACGTGTTGCATCAGCCCGTGTTCAGTCATGGTTTTACCTGCAGTGTGGCAGGAATTTATTTCATCAGTTTTCTTTGAAGAGAATCTTGCCTCACCAGCGTCACCCTGGATGTTGCTTTCAGTGACGCTGCTGTATTTGGTCTGTTTTATCCATCTGAATGTGTTGTGTGTGAGGTGAAAAATCAGTTTCAAATGCTTCGCTTCTTTCAGTTACAGAAGCTTCTGCAGCAATGTCCATTGCTACTTGAAGAGAGCAAATAGAAGCCTTGGTTTCTGTGTACCTGGATGTATTTGAACACTGTAAACTTCCCGCAGCCCTGTGTCATTTCTAAAAGGATATGTTTGAAGCTTCCTTTCACCTGAGCCTCTATATTTGTCTCTGAGGATTTCCATTAGTAAGTGTTGTTTCATCCAGGTGTGTGTGAGAGCCTTTGCAGGTGTTACCTTTTAAAGAGATTAAATGTAAGGTTTCCACCTTGTAGGCTGCCATTGCTCCGGTGTTTAATCCTCTTGACTCCTTTGAACCCTATGTGGCAGACTGTGCTCATGTGCAGAAGTGGCTGCGGGAGAGGGAACGTATCTAAAGGATGGGAAATCACCTTTTTTCTGCATACAGAAAAATGCTGAATTGGAGCAAACCCTATGCTAGAGGATATTGCTGCTGGTCACAAGTCCTTACACAACCCACAACGAGAATTTTCATAAGAATGTGATTGCAAATATGATTATTTTTAATGTTGCCATGCTCAATTTAATTTTTTTTTATGGAAAACAGCCAACAGAAGTGGATTTCAGGTGATGGGAAAATTGCAACCTGTTGGCCTGCCAAAGTTAACAATGGAAATGGAATTGTGAGCGTTGACAGCTGCCTGGACCAGCTGTAGAGCTCCTGGTTAGCAGAGAGAGCAAAAGGCGTGTTCTTATCAGTTGCATTGGTAGATGGCTCTTGAAGCCTGTAAATATCACGTTAAAAGGATGGCAGATGAGAAGGTTCTCACTGAGAGGGTGGAATGTGAGCCCTTCACATCACAGCAGCCCCTGTGTCCTTGACGGTAAGAGTGAACTTCCCTCTTACATTTACAGTGTGTTTTTGTTCACCTTGTGTATGTACCTTTCCTGTTCCACACCTTCATTGTTTATTTTAGTGATTTAGTGCACAAGAAATTGTGCAGGTTTCTATCCGAGAGCTGCTAAGGACGCAAAGTGCATAGAGTGTATCGGAGGGAAAGTTGTCTCAAACAAGAAATTCTGGCTTTCACTCTCTACATCTGCACAACAAAATATCCAGTAGTGCTTGGCCTGGAAGCAATGCACAAATACTCTGGATCTTTCTGTTCAACACCATGAGTTTTTGCAGAAAAGACACATATATATATTTGTGTGGGTAGATATAGATATATGAGCCTATTAAAATAACTTTAGTTGTACAAATGTTGCAACACCTCTGTAACCAAGGCAATAAATGTAGCCAATAAGTGGAAGATCTGATTCAGTCAGCAAAAATGGATCACGAAATCTGATGAGATTGAAAATCTTTAATCACACCTCAGATGTGAAACTGCTAACATAAATGTTAGTGATGTGTAGGGTACTGCACCAACTGGTAGAAATAAGGGGTTTCTAAAAATATAGATTACTGAGTGCCCTATAAAAAAGGGCAGAACTGCAAGACTTTGGCTAAAGATTTTTTGTTTCATTTATACCCTGCCTTTGATGCCATGAGTGTGTACCTTCCACAGCCAGCATGAACTTGTGGATTTGTCAGTGTGAGCGGCCCAAGAGCCCAGAGCACGCACCCTTTACAGAGGCAGTGCTGAAGTGCAGATTCTCCTCACAGACAGAGGAGAATTTCACCTCCAGCCTTTCTCTGGATCTCTCTTTGCAGCCATCTCCTGTGGTGCTGGAGGTGAGCACAAGCTGGAGTGCTGCCCAGAACTGTTTGTTCTGGGAAGACTGGCAGTGACCCTGCACTGGCCTGGCAGAGGTAATTTCCTTGGGTTTTGTGTCATCTCTGTCACAGGGGGTCAAAGAGCTGCGCCCTTACCTACTGTACACCGTGGGGGCTCAGGGAAACAGTGGACTAAACCTGTCATTTTCTTGTAACATGAACTATCGAGGAATTTGTTAGGAAAGGTATGGGGAAAAGGGAGAACTTGTTCAGTTGTTGTGGCTTTGAGGTTTAAAAGCTTCTTCAGTGACTGGATAACTTCTGAAATTATGATGTCAAGAGGCTAAAAACAGAACTTTTTTTGTTTTGTTTTGTTTTGACAATACAGTTAATATCATTGGCTTAATGACCACTGTGGTGAAAGGCTATCTAGTTTGAAAAGAATTCTGTCTTTGCTTAAGTTACATGGCATCTCTGGATGTCCCAGAAATGGCTCCAGTGAATTTGGGGAGATGATACATAGTAATGTTGAGATAGTTACTGTTAAAGAGGTAGAAACCAAAGACGATTTTTTTCTCTTGTGTTTTATGAATTGGAAAAAAGCCACCATTATTTCAAAAAATCCAGGATCTAATTTAGGGAAAAACTCTTTGAGGAAAGTGAAAATGGAAACTGACAGGTCTGAGTACCCTTAGACTAGAGTACTGCACTTTTTAAAAAGTAGTTGTGAACTGTGAAAGGCGAGAAGCCCAACCAGAAGGTCAGTAGAGACTACAGTTTCCAGTACATTTATTTCCTACTTAAATTGCTTCTTTTTCTTTTCTGCCATTTCTTTCAGATCTCTCTTTTTCACCATGTCATCTGATAGCCACCAGCTCCACACCTATTCCTACCAGGACTCACTAAGTTCTACTTGTCACAGTCTCTTGAATGTCAACAGTCACCCCCTATCCAAGAGCTCCTCAAATCTGACCTGTATTGGGCACTCGAGGAGTTTAGAGGAAAGGCAAAACAAACAGGAGCTGAAGAAAAGCCATAGTAGCACCATCTGCCATATCCTGGAAAACAGGAGCGATGCAAGGAGTGGCCAGAGTCCTGGATGGTCCTCCTCGCAGCCTGGGATGATGGGACTTGGATCAGAGGCCCAAACCATAAAAGAGCAGTCAGCCAATGACCATTCAGAGGGCAGAACTAAGAATACAAACCATGTTCTTGTCACTGAACCGTCCTCGGTATCCTGGGGAGTGGGGGACTCTAAGATTTGTGTAAAGAGCAGCACTGTGGAGAATGTTTCTTCATCCTGCTTTGTTCACCAGCAAGGCACGTGTAAAATGGAAGAATCAGGAACTGCCCTTCAGAGAAGCCACTCAGACCTCACCTGCAGCTGCAAGCAGCAGACTTACGTCACTCACATAGAAACCAGCGCCACTCACTCCAGCCTGAGCTCTTCTGGCTGCAGGCATTGTCCGCCAGTGGCTAGGATGTCTTTCCAGACACAGAGATATGGATTGGAAACAAATGAAAATACATCTCACTATCAAAACCTCGTGACTCATCTTCCAGTCCTCCCTAGAGACCAACAGGTACCCACAAATACCTTTGACAGTGGCACCATTCCACGTAACACTACTGTTTACACAGACCCTGGCACATTTCACGCTGCTGTTCTAGGATCCCACATGCCTGGAAACGGTTTCCCAAACAGGACGATGTTCAGTCAAGCCCCTGGGATTATCCATGGCGGTCTGACTTACGGGAATATTCCAAACTCTGCGTACTCCCCCATGGTGATGACGGTTCACAACAACTCTGCAGGGCCCTGCAGTCTCAGGCAGGATGCCTTGAAGGCAGACGCCACCATCCCAGCCTATTGCCACTCCTTGCCCATCCCATCCATCCAGCTCGTCCCGCGGTTGGTGTGCTCCGTCAGTGAGACGGGAAAAGAGCAGGCAGCACCCGGCTACTTGCATTCCTTTTCTGCTTCGGACATTCTGACGTATCCTAAGCTGGTGTCTTCAGTAAGTGAATCAGGCCTGGATGCCAAGAAAATCCTGAAGTGCTGTAACGTTCCTGGAGAGCAACCGCAACCTGCTCAGCAGGAGGGAGCTCCTCCGGAAGCCAAGGCTGCCCGTGTTGCCCTGAGCTGCCAGCAAGGTGCAGACGTGGTAGTGACAACTAAGGATATGTGGACTATGACCTCAATGAATGACATAACCAAAGGCCTCAAACCGGCTCTGGAGCGTAGAGATGCCGAGGTGCAAACTCTTCCAACCATGGAATGCAAATCAGTGGCAACAAGCCCAGCAGCTGCAGCAGAAGGTCATTCACATGTGTTCCCAGAGGTGAACCTGGAGCAAGGCTTGGAGGTCCCCAAGTCTCCAGTTCGTGAAGTGAGATGGGATGATGAAGGGATGACGTGGGAAGTGTATGGGGCGTCTGTGGATCCTGAAGTCCTTGGAGTAGCCATTCAAAAACATCTGGAGTTTCAAATAGAACAGTTTCAGACGGAGCCTGCTGAGACAGCTGAGAAAAGTAACGAGGAGCCACCCCCTGAAAAACCTGAGAAGAAAAGGCCTTTCAGAACAATGATGCATTCCCTGAGATATCCAAGCTGTTGTGCTCGCTCCAGTACTGCAGTGGAGTGAGCACAGCTGTAGGGTGTAGGATAGCGGTGCTGCTTTTGAATTGTACATAAATGCTGACTCTAAGTGTTAACACAGGATATGTGGGTAGCCCACATCAGGATGAGTGGTAAAAGTTCGGTGATTGTCAAATATACGTTAAAGCATAGAAAAGTTCGTGGCTGGACCATATAACAGCATAAGATTATACTGAATGCCATCCAAATGCTCTTGACTGTATTTAATGTGGTACTGTTTTCTTCTATGTTAGTTTAAAACCATATTATAAGGAATGGAACTTCTTTTTTAATGATACATCTTTTTGAAATAATGGTGACTTTTTATCTGTATTTTAATAATTTAGGGTTAGAAAACCAAGTTTAAAAATCATGCTTTAATCAAAGTTCTTAGCTTTCAATCATATCCCCTGTGCATTTAATAATGCTGACCATAAACCCACTTTAACTGTAGACAAAGTAACAAAGTAGTCTAACGTTCTGTGACAAATAATTGAAACTTTTTTCTACCTAACTGTGAAGTAATTTCATTGTTGCTAGTCTGAACTCTTCACTTAGCAAACTCATGTACAGTTGGAGGATACTCCATCAGCTTTCCAATTAGTTTGTAGATATGATGAGTTATCACACTCTAACTATCCAGAACTTGTTTACCAAGTGATTGACACAAATGTACAGTATTACCAAAGAGACTGATGTAATGTGACTTACTGAATGCTTGTTGTAGAGACCTAAAATGGCAGCTGTTCAGATTAGTCTGTGGCACCACCGTACCCTACAACTCACGAGCAGTTTTGGTTTGCTTACATTAAAAATAATTTCCAGTGAGTTCTTTTTATGTGCATCTCTCCAGAGCAGTGGTTATTTGGCTCTTGCATAAGCCACAGGGGACAGTTTGCACGTAACCTTTGCCTGTCTTGTGTTCCCTCTCTGGTCTGACGTCAGGCGTCTGCTGAAAGTGAGACCTTGTGTCTTGCCCAAAGGACAGTCCTAAGGTTATCCTGAGTGCCTTGGTCATTTGGGCAGCTTAAAGATTTATTTATCTTCTTCTAAAAACAACTGTACAAACAAGTTTTCAGTGAGAAATCTGTTATGACAGTGTAATGCAGCTGTAGTGCAGGGCCTATTTGAAGTGAAAGGCTTGTCAAGGAATCTGCGAATACTGTTCCCACTGTCATATGTGCCTTTGGTGAATGCCTAAGATTCCTGGGGAAACAATTTTTTATTTGTGTTTTGTTTGTTTGGTTGGTTTTTTTAATATTTCTGGTTTGTTTGGGGTTTTTGTTTATTTGTTTGGGTTTGGGTTTTTGGTTTTTTTTTTTTTTTTTTTGGTTTGGGTTTTTTTTTTTTTTTTTCTTTTTTTTTTTTTTTTTTTTTTTATGAGAGAGAAGAGAAACATTCATTTCTGTCTCAAAGGAAAATTTTCAGTGTCTGAGAACTTACTGCTGTAGAATTACCCATTCTTACTTTAAATGTCTGTGGTTGTGCCTTGTTGGGTTGGTTTGGTTTCTGTTCCAGTAAGTTAGCAGACTGTCTCCATAATGTTCACCAGACATTTGCATATCAAGAGGAACCCCTGGTGATTAGGACAGCTTTAAACTTTGATCTAGAAAATCCTTGAATGTAGGACCTCCTAGCTGGAATGTCCTGTGATGCATTAATTTAATGATGTAGAATGGTTCAAGATCAAATTTTCACGCCTGGGCAAAGTGGGATTTAACAGAGCTAGCTCCTGTGAAATTCACTTTGCATTCAGGAGACTTTGTTCAGACCCTGGGACTTTGGCCTCAGAGAAGTCTGAGCTCAAAATGCATTTTATACAAACCAAGTGTGAAACCACTGGAATATAATGCCTTACTCAGGATGCCTCTAGCTGTGAGCATGTAAGTTTTTTTTTTTATTCTGAGATGTTAGAATTCCTTTTATTGAAGCTTTAATAGGAGCAAGGAAGTAATGAGTAACTAAATAACATTACTCTGCTGTTATTTAGAGTTCAGTGAACCAGTTTCTATACAGGTTTATTTTATGGCCCAGAATCTTGGACATTGTTTTTTTTCCTTTCTTCAAACACTTCAAGAATTTTAAGCACTGTAGCAGTCTAAAACCTTGTGCTATCTCTTAGCTTATCCTTGGGTGCACCAGAGAATTAAAGATTTGAAGAGTCAAACTAAAGCTTCAAAATAGCAAGGGTACCTTCCTCCCATGGCCTTTGCAATCCATGCTTTATTTGACGTGTGGAAAACCTGTACTCTCCCTGCCATTCCAAGCACCTCTCCAAAATAAAGCCCCCAGCCATAGGAAGATGATATAGTAAGACCAGTATCAAACTGGTCAGAAAGAGAGAGTTTGCAGAAGGGACTGGAATAATGCAGCAAAGTCCCTTGAATTCTTCATCTGTTGTGCTATAAAACCTGGAAAAATTCTTGTATCTCATACAGTTCTGGTGTAAACCAATTACTTATGGTTTACGTATTGGTATGGCTTGCTACTACAGTCCTAAACACTGATTATCATTCCTGGATAAGACAAATAAATTACAAGGCAAAGGATATCAGTGATTTGCAGTTCAGAAAAAGAGATGTACACTCATTACGGGCATTCTGAATCTTCACGTTATTAATCAGGGTTGCTGTTATGTACAAAAGAGAGTGTTTATGTTGGAGGACTTCCTACACTCTTGGAAAGGTTTAAAGAACAAGAATATAATGGAAATCTGAGAAAAAACCCAACATCAAACATTCATCTGAACATTAGCTACAGGGATAAAACAAGTTGTTTTACTTGTACAAAGTTTTTTAAAAAGGGCTATTTGGATTAATTTTGCATTTGGGTTCAATTTTTTTTAAAATCAAATGCAGCCGTTTTGTATATTAAGAATTTTCTGATAAATCATTACTCTTGTAAATGTGAGAACTCTGGTTTTTAATGTTTTCTAGCTTAGGAAAATCCAAATCCATTACAGTCTACTCTTAAATAGAAATAAAGCAGCAGGAAAACTTAACCTAGATTTAAAACTGAGTGGGTCAGTGCTGAACACTGATGCTTGTCGAGCTAGGGTGAAGTCAGGGTGTATTCTTTTCTCAAGCCCATTTGAAAACCAGCGTGCATTGATTGCATCGTGCTGCCTCTGCTCCCCGGCCCGAATGCTCAGGGCCCGGTTCCAGCTGAGCAGATCGGGGCTGTCTTTCCCAGGAATTCTCAGGGAGGGATGCACTGGCACATTGGGTGCTTAAGCCTTTTGTCTCTGTGTGCCTTCTTTACCTTAACGTGGGAACAGCCCCAGTCCATGCAGTATTTGGGATATGTCAGGTTGTCCCTGGAAGGATTTCACTGTACATTGATACTTGATGGCTGAGATTGATAATGGCTGACATGCTTAGCTCAGTGGCTCAGCAGAGGTTGGACACAATCGATATTAATATCAGTATGCTGTTGAAATAGTTCTGAAAAGGTGTTAGAATAATTCATTTCATTCTGAATATCTACTGTTATCATTCCTAGAGGAGAGGCTGAAACCTGTCAGACATTTGACACTGATAATTATTATCATTACAGTTTCAATTTGAGATAATCTTTGACTGGGGTTAAATACTGAAATAGAAGGTATTATCTCAATGCTGTAAATAACAAACCTGCCATAGTTAAATCTGTCTTTAAAAAAAAAACCCCAAAAAAAACCCCCAAAAACCAAAACAACACACTAAACAGTTGCTTAGTCATTGTCACATCAGTTACTATTAAAATCATTGTATTTCTTTGTTTGGTCCTCACCTGAGCATGTTTTGCTTTAGGAACCCCTGTTCCACAGGAAGCCTATGTTCCTTCCAGGTGTAGCTTAAGAAAGTTAGTGTTGTGCAGCTGAGCCAAAAGGCCCCACAGAGCAATATTTTTGCACAGCCCTCCAAGAGAGGGGTAAGTGAGAAGAGGAAAAGGCAGTCAGCTGTTCTGTACTGGAACGTAACCAAATGTTCCTTGGAACATATGTTCCATTCAGCGTCTCCACTGTATGGACAGAGCAGTGTATTTCTTCCTGGTCACTTCTCTCTTGTGGCCAGTAAGAATAACGACAGGCTGGACTAATTGCATTATTGGATAGACATTTAGTCTTTTAAATCCAAAGCAGTAACAACCTGTCTGGAGATATCTGGAGATGAGGTAAGACGCCTTCTAGAAGGATGTAACTCACTATTAAGGATTGAATAAGAAAACCAGAGTAGCTTTGCTCAGTGAAAAGTAATGTGTGGTGGGGCTGGGTTGAAACAGAAGCTGAGAGTGGAGGTGACATCGAGGGACCCCAGCTCCCCAGAGGGAATAGGGCTAGGTGTCCTCCAGACACTGCTGCTGCCCCCGTCTCAGGAGCTTTTCCAACTGCGAAATTGCAATGTTAATACTTCATTGCCATCTGTTCCTTTCAGACATGTTGAGGTGATTAATTTGTCTTCTTAAGCCCCTTGAAAATGAAAGCAGTTTATTAGTGCTAAGTAATACTGTTAACTGGCAAGAGAGAAAGGCAGCATGCGGGTTTATGAGTTGAAAATAAAGAATTCTAATCAACCCCCGTGGTACCAGTTAAATAACTTAGTGGAACTTGCTGCATCAGTCTCTTACGTCTTTCCCTTTCAGGGGACTTTAGGGTCTAGGATTGATTAATAAATGGTATTTCTTTTCCCTCCATTCAGAACTATGTATCTGAAATGGGGAATATCATGTTCTATTCAGCTTTCTTCCAAAGCATTGTTATTTACACAGGCCACCAGATCCAGCTGCCCCTCATCAAAATAAGGGAATCTAATGCCTGTGAGCCTGTGTGCAGAGCCCTGGGCTGCTCGTGTCTGCACATTCTGCCTGTCCACAAGTACCGTGCGTCCTGCAAGCCCCTCGTGCCTGCTGAGGAAGGGAGCTGAGGTGCTTTCTGTTGATGCTATAGTCCAGGTCATCCCACTCCTCTGCCCCTCTGCAGAGGCAGTTCTACAGAACCAAGTGGTTTTAAAGGGAAAGAGATGGGTAGGCTTTGTGGGTGATGTGGATTAGAGAGAATTTTGTTCCTTTTCTTGCTCAGAATGCAACTTGCAGACAGCAGTTCTGCCCTGTCTAAAAATGACTGCGCTTCCTCTTCACCTCTGCCAGCTGGAATGAGCGTGCCCATCTTCTGTGGAGCAGCACCCTGCCACAGGCAAAACCAGCGCCATGAAGTTGTTTCTTTCCCCTGGAACCCTTTTACCAGACTTGGCACGCGGTTGCTTGTGACTTTTACTGCATCCTTGAAGGGGATGGTGCGTATCCTTTGCCCTGGTCACTTGGATGGCCAGGCTTCCATCTTTCTGGAGCTGTAGAAGTGCTGAGCCTTGAGCTGACAGCCGTCACATGTACCGGGGCCAATGTGTCCAGATAGCAGAGTACTAAGCTGTAGCTTGTAAGTCTTTGGAAGCATTAATCCTTTCTAATATGTGACCTAAACAGATGTCATCTGTCTTATTATCAGGCTTTCAGTATACTGCAGGCTATGCCACTTAGATGGCATGTGAAGGAAGCTTAGAAGACAAAGGGGAGGGACACAGGCAAGGAAACAATGACGATGCTACAGATTCCCATCCCCTGCAGCCACCTCCTGCTCACAGGCGCTAAAGACCACTTCAGTAACAAGGGTGTCACAAGTGTGATGAGGGGAGATTTTGTTGCCCGAGGTGTTAAAGGGAGCGGGACAGAAGGAATGTGGGTCAGTGCACTCCTGCTGGCCAGGATTACCTCTCCAAGCTCCACCTGGTGCTCGGCACCGCCCACAGCTCCGCAGGGCACACCCGCTCTTCCTCTCCGGTGTCTTCTGGTCCCTGCTCGTCCCCGACAGTTTTTACTGTAAAGCAGGGATGGGGCCAGTGAATCCTGCCCGAACACCCTTTAGTTTGTGCTTCCCAGCAGACCTGCTGCCGGGCAGCTTTTTGTGCTGGAGAGGCACACAGAACTGTCCAGGCCTGAGTGCCACCACCGGACCTGGGCTCTACTGCCCTTCAAGCAAGTTTCTGGAGTTTCTGGTCCTTCCCCTGACACAGACACAGCACCCTCAGTGAATGCACATGCATAAAATGTCGGGCCTTTCCCCTTCTCTCGTGGCTTTTTGCAGGCTTGTAGGTAATTTGCTTACACTGCCTCTGGTGCTGGTTGTAGTGCCAACTGATGCCAACTCCCGACTGAGACTGGGCAGAAATTCCTGCGTGCAGGTTATTTGAATGTTGTCTTGTGTTCACATTGCCTGGAAAATCCTACAAATGCCAGTGCCTCAGAGAATCCAATTTTGGAAAAGCTTGTAGAGTGATTTAAATTCAGTATGTGATGTTGTATTTCGTGATGTTGTAGTTCCTTCCTTGTTCACATAGTGATCTGTGTTTTCTAAATGTCATGCTTTTTCTCAGCATCAACCTCATTCTAACAGTAGAATGAGGGGTTAATTTACTGCCATAACTGCTTTCTTAAAAAGGATCTTGGGAAGAGTTGAGACAAGTGTCTCCAAGAAAGCAGAAGAGACCTGTTTCGATTGTGTGGTGCATGTTATCCAGTAACCTGCTCCCCCACTCAACTGAGAGCAAACCCTGGAGCTGTAATACACCCCTTGTGTTCCAGGTTTGTACTATGGGTCCTTTCCTGCTCCAATTTTGACTGGAATGTGTGTGTGTGTGTGTGTGTGTGTGTGTGTGTGTGTGTGTGTGTATGTACTGGGAGGAGCTGCAAATTGTTTAGTGACCAAAATCACGCTGCTGATTTGCTACAGGCTCAATCTATGTTTGTGATAGAACAACTTTTCTGAAGCAGGTTGAAACTTCGTAAAAATTATTTTAGTTTAGTTAATATTGTTTATACACTGTTCACATGTTTCCCTCCCTCTAGTGCGAGTCCCTTGGTGCTGTGCTTGTCATTATTTTACATTGATAGGTTTGGGCCAGAACAAGTAAGAGATTTGTTCCCGTCTGTAGTAGGACCCTAATTCACCAAAGCAACCCGTTGCTTCCAGAAGTTCTGCCTTTGGTTAGGCTGTCTGGAGAAGCTGCAGATGACCTTCCTGAGAACCTCTTTAAATGAAAGATGAGTGTGGAGTTAGGTGTAGTTGATACTTTTGTTCAGTGTGAAGTGGGATAGGAGAATAGACAGTAGTTAAAAGTTTGCAGAAGTGAGAACCCTAAACTAGAGAAAGGGAAAAGGCTGTGTGTGATGTGCAGGAAAAGGCTATCAAACATCTGTTTACGGCCTATATATGAAACTGTTTGGTGGGAGTTCAGAAACATTTCGTTCCTCTCTGTCACCGAGGCAGCTCGACGCAAACAGCAAAGGTTCAAGGTGAGTAAATACAGCGCAGACCGCTTTGAAAGTGCCCTGCGGGGCGGTGAAGCCTCGGGGCCGCAGCGCGAGTGGAGGCGGCTCCGCTCGGCTCCCGGGAGGCCGAGGGGGCCCTGGGGCGCTGCGGGACCGAGTGAGTGAGGTTCCCTGAGTGAGGACTGTCCCGGGATGTCATACTCCGCTCTGCCCCGGGAGTTTGGCTGCTTCGGGCGAGAGCAGCCGCAGCCGTGCCGCGCTCGCTGCGCTTCCTCGCTCCCCTTCACGGCGCAGGGCTGCGCTGCTCCGCTGCGTGCCAGCAGTGCAGAGACGGGAATCACATTCTGGGGCGTTTAACAGAGAAGTTAATACAGCTGATGCTCTTCAACTGCGTTATTGCAGCTGTTGAAAGAGGAACAGTCTGAACAGAAAACGGAAACATTCTTTAAAGCCCATGAAATTTGCTTTAAGGCCATAGCGCCAGAAAATATTCTCCTAGCTCTTTGTGCTGTGAGCGGTGCCCAGTAGTTGAGTTTTGCAGGCCCATACCTAAGAAATGCAGAAAAAGCTTCCAGTTCTCTACCAAACCTCGTGTTTCTGGGGGATGGGAAGGAATGAATCTCTCCCTGGTCTTCATTCCCACACTGCAGATGAACAAGGGAAAATGTCTTAGAGTGTGACAAGGTTGTCATTGAACATTTTTGCCAAATAAAGGAAAGATGGGCTTTATGCTGCAGACCTCTAAGTGGGATTCCCATTCAGTGAGAGATAGCACTGAATCTTGGACATAGGTGTGCATTTTGTGGTGTCACACACTTCTGGAGGGAAAAGCCGCAGGCTTTTATCCTCATTAACTATTTCTAATGTGTATTTAGATCCCTTTGTTTGCATCCAAAATGCTTTTCTTCATACTCTGCTTGGTGGTTTATTGTGCACACTGATACACAGTTTATCCAGTTTTATCCAGTGAGGAACTGCTCACTACGTCTCCAGCTGTGCTGCTGTTTAAACATGAGCAGATTATCCTGTTTATTTTCCCATTAAACTGCATCTCTACCCAACATTTTTGCCTCTATTTTAGCAGTTCACCAATTTGCCTTTTCATTCAGCTGATGTAATTTTAAATTTCTTTTTTTTTGATCTGCTATGCAGGTTTGTGTAAAAAGGCAGGGCAAAGGGTATGGCTGAGGGAGGAGCAGCGTGTGGTGCCGTGAGGGGTGGGAGGAAAGGGACCATTAAAAGGTGCATAAGGTTCCTTCCCCTTGAGATTCCTTTAGGGGTAAGATGGAAGAAGTATCCATGGAGCAAATCCTCTTAGGAAGGCATGACCTTAACCACAATGAATCAGCACAGAAAGCGTACTGTGTGAAGCAACTCTTCCAACAAAGAAAAACCTCTCAGACCATCTGGATTATGATCTTGCCTTGGTCAAGCCTGCAGAAGAATGACAGGAACCTGTCATTCTCCACTGTGCCTGCTTGTGCAGGAGAGGCAGCTTTCTTTTCTCTGCAGAGTCCTGCTGGGCAACTGCATGGGGGGACACAACAGGACTATGAGCACTCCTGGTTTTCCAAGGTCAGGCAGAGTTGGAATTATTTTTCCTCTTAAATCCAAGTACCCAGAGGAGGATTATATAACACACCCTGTGTCTCCTACGTGTTTAGACAAGGAAGCCAAATACCTGAAATGCTTGCTCCTAGGGTAACGGCACATCTGGGATTAGGTGGCTGACTTCTACTTTCTCTTATTTCAGCACTGAATAATTTGTACTTGTAACCGCGAGTTGGGTCCTGTTCAGAAGAACGGCTCCCTGGTCGGTGCCCAGAGGAGGAAATGTGTAGGAAATTGTGACTCGGCTCCCAAATGTACTCAGCTAGATTTCCATGTGAAGTCCTTTCTGCTTTGAGCCCCCATACATTCTCTGTTAAGCTTTAAGTGCTGTGCGCACACCTACAGCAGGCAGCACTTCACAATGTGCTGGCCGGGTGCTCATGGAAAGGCTGAAAGCTCACAGAATCACAGAATAATCTGTGTTGGAAAGGTCCCACAAGGATCATGGAATGGCCCCCACAGGGATGGAGCCCCTCCGGGCAGCTGAGCTCATCTCTTCGCCCTGACCAGCAAAAGCGCGGNGTCGTTGCGGTCGGTCGGGAAATGGAGGCTGCGCGGCGCAGGGCTCGCACGGACAGCGGGGTTTTGTGCTGATCTCGCTCTCCGCGTCCCGCACAGGCTGTGCCGCCAGCGCTCCCAAAGCCACGATTCTAATCGCAGAGGTCTCTTGTTAGCAGCTGCGCTTGCCAGAGGTTATGTAAGCCCCGGGTGTGTGGGTTAGTAGTGGTCGGGGTTGTGCCGCCCCGCGTTTGTTGGAAGTTTGTCGGACCCGTGTTGTTCGGTGCTGCTGAAGTGCCGTGAGCCGGAGCTTCCGGGGCTTTGCTGGGCATGCTGACAGCCTTGAACTCGGTGTTTATGGCTGGGATTAAAGGGAAAAGCTGCCGGGGGAGCAGGGTTGCCTTCCCCCAGCAGCTGCGGGGAAAGGTGTGCAGTCACGGGGGCTGAAGGGAGCTGGCAGCCATGAACGAGCCCCTGTTCATCGCGCTGCGCGGGGAGCGTGGCGCGGCTCGCTTTGGGGCCCTGTGCCTCTGGACTGGTTTGCCACTTGTTTCCCGAGGGGTTTGCAAGCGCCATAGTCCGGAAAATGCGTTTTAATGAGCAATCTGCGTCAAGATAAGTGTCTTCCTCACTCTGGGGTATCCTCTTTGTTATTGTGAATAATTAGAACATGGAGATTTCGGGCCTTTATATTCAGATGCTTTGTGATTTCTGTTATATGCATGTTGTGCATTTAATATATATACACACACACATATATATGTGGTAGACGGAATAAAATGGTGATCGGGCTGCATTAGTAACTTGTGGCTGTTCAGAGCCCTGCTCTTGTGAGGGTGTCTCAGGACAATCTCTTTGTGCACTGGCCGGTCTGTTTCGGGGTTAAAGCAGGTAGGAAAGGCGCTCAGGTCTGTGCCACAGACCATATACTGTGCAGACAGGTGAAAACGACCTGAATTCTAGAAAACATAATATCTGAAACTTCTGTTACTGTTTTTTCTTAAGATGTTTATGTCACTTTTACTCAGAACTGTTAAAGGCTATTNCAGCTGAGCTCATCTCTTCGCCCTGACCAGCAAAAGCGCGGGCGGGGAGCAGTGACGGGATCCTTTTCCCAGCTGGAAAGCGGGATGGCAGTGCCGGGAGGTGTTTTGCCGTGCGGAAAGGAAAAACCAAAACCCGTACGGTGCAAAGCCAAACCAAGCCACGTACTCTGGGAGATTTCCGGTGGACACGAAAAAGACCCAGACCGGGTGGTTTGCCC
Source organism: Regulus satrapa (assembly GCA_013396955.1). Classification (NCBI taxonomy): domain Eukaryota; kingdom Metazoa; phylum Chordata; class Aves; order Passeriformes; family Regulidae; genus Regulus; species Regulus satrapa. The sequence goes on along the minus strand of VWZN01022256.1, from coordinate 213,166 downwards.
CCAGATAGACGTTCTGTGCTCCGAGGGTTTGCCGGGGCGGGCCGGGCGCGATCCCCGGATTTTGGCGGC
>VWZN01022256.1:181042-212911 GCA_013396955.1 Regulus satrapa | reverse complement strand
GCATGCTGACAGCCTTGAACTCGGTGTTTATGGCTGGGATTAAAGGGAAAAGCTGCCGGGGGAGCAGGGTTGCCTTCCCCCAGCAGCTGCGGGGAAAGGTGTGCAGTCACGGGGGCTGAAGGGAGCTGGCAGCCATGAACGAGCCCCTGTTCATCGCGCTGCGCGGGGAGCGTGGCGCGGCTCGCGTTGGGGCCCTGTGCCTCTGGACTGGTTTGCCACTTGTTTCCCGAGGGGTTTGCAAGCGCCATAGTCCGGAAAATGCGTTTTAATGAGCAATCCGCGTCAAGATAAGTGTCTTCCTCACTCTGGGGTATCCTCTTTGTTATTGTGAATAATTAGAACATGGAGATTTCGGGCCTTTATATTCAGATGCTTTGTGATTTCTGTTATATGCATGTTGTGCATTTAATATATATACACACACACATATATATGTGGTAGACGGAATAAAATGGTGATCGGGCTGCATTAGTAACTTGTGGCTGTTCAGAGCCCTGCTCTTGTGAGGGTGTCTCAGGACAATCTCTTTGTGCACTGGCCGGTCTGTTTCGGGGTTAAAGCAGGTAGGAAAGGTGCTCAGGTCTGTGCCACAGACCATATACTGTGCAGACAGCTGAAAACGACCTGAATTCTAGAAAACATAATATCTGAAACTTCTGTTACTGTTTTTTCTTAAGATGTTTATGTTACTTTTACTCAAAACTGTAAAAACCTTTTTTTCTTCCCATGGATTGTGACGTAAAAAATAAGGTGTTATATACTTGTTTTGGGGTAAAAGAATCCCCCTAGCAGGAGCTCCGTACAGATAGTGGCACATAATGCTGATGCTGCACTGTGCAAAGTGCTTGTTATGCTTGGATGTAAATGGGAAGTTCCAAGATTCAGCTCGTGTACTTAGAGTACTTCACTCCCTGACCACAACTCCCAGCTACCTAATTTGGGAGAGCTTCTTAAGAGGAGCTGCTGTTTTTTGGTGGGGTTAGATGGAAATCCACAGGGATTTCAGTTCACACCAGCCAGTTGGTTTAAAGCCACATAAAGATGGGTCAGAGAGGCCTTCGGAGCAGCCTTGTCCCGCCAAATGGAAGAAATCATTCCACATTTATAAATAGGGCCTGTTCAGCAGGAGGCTTCGTTCCCTTCAGAAGCTTTTCCCCAGCGAAGGCTCTGCACAGCCCTGGTTTTGAGGTGGCTTTTCCACACCCATTTGAAGTGGAAAACAATGCTCTTCCCAAGGGCAGCGGCGATGGTTGTGGAGAAGCTGGTAGAACCAGTTTCCTGCCGGCCTGTTTGCAGACTGTGCTCAAGAGACAGGGCTGGCTCCTCTCTGCTCCCCAGCCTCCAGATACTTCATTCAATCTTAAAATGATTTTAGTCCAGCGGTTTCTGTCCTGTGGGATCGAACATCTCGGGGCGGGAGTGTAGGCAGGCAGGAGGCTGCACAGAGCGCCTGTGCAGCTGCGGGGTCTTGTGGTGACGCCTCCCTAGCCAGCCAGAAGCCTTGCTGTAAAAACTGGTCGTTGTTTTACTATTGGCAGCAGTAATATAATCTTCCTCGTCATTCAGACAGCTCTTTTTGGTTCATGGCTGTCACATTATAACATTTTTACATGCAGGCGAGATCACATGGGCAGGCGTGGTCCATCCCTGGGAGGAGGCCGGGCTGGATGAGGCGTCCTGGTCTACTGAGAAGTGCCCCTGCCTATGGCAGAGGCGTTGGAACGGAATTCTGTTCAGGGTCCTTTCCAGCCGAGGCCATTTGGTGTGCTTTCCTCAGCTGTGCTCTGGAAACCGCGGAGGCGAGAGCAGGTGTGACAGGGATGGTGTGTGCGTGCGTGTCATTCTGTCCCTCCCAGGAGCTCCCAGGGTGTCAGGGTGTGAGGCGGGAGCCTCTGCTGGGCTGCGCTCGCAGCTCTGGAGCTGCCGCGTCCGCGCTGCTTCCCCGGCGCTCGGGGCCGCTTTGTTGTTGCGGGAGGAGGGCACATCGCCGCGCCGGGGAAGCTGCAGGGAGCGGCGGTTTTGTTGCCAAACGCGGCGGTTCCGCGGCCGGAACGGCTGCTCGGGGCCGGGGCCGCTCGGACTCGGGCCGGGCCCGCCCCGGNGCGGGGCGGGGCGCGGCCGGGCCGCCCGATAAGGCCGGGCCGGGCTCGCCGCGGAGCTTGCGGCGCCGGGAGCGCTCCGGAGGCCGCGCCTGGCAATGGAAGCCGCGTTGTAAACAGGACCCCGCGGGATCGCTCCCTGGCCGCGGAGAGTAAGAGCGAGCTCGTCTGTCGGGGGTGTGCGAGCCGTGGCGAGCGGGACCCCGGGGTCGGGAACATTATAGGGGCACGGAAATGGCCACGGCGAGGGATGGCTGTTGCAGCCGTGTGTTTGCTTGCAGAAGTGATTGTACTTTGTTGTCGCGGGTGTTTCGGAGCATGCGACCTGAAAACGTGTTAAATGAAAGAAAGTGCTATTTGGGGGTAAGTGGGAAGCAAGGAAATAGGTGCTTGCCTCCACTTAGTTTTGTTAGAGGCTCGTGGAAATTGAAAAGAGGCATGGAGCTCTCATGCTCAACATGTGAGTTTTGCTGGCTTATTTGTGACAAAGCCTAAGAACAGCCATTTTAACAGGAGCTGGCTGGCTGGGGAAGGCAGCGTTCATTCTCTCCACGCTCTGGAGCGAGTCTCTTGCAATCATCAAAAAAAGGAAAAACAACAAACAGTAGCTTCAGAGATCATTAGAGAAGCACGTGTAAGCTTCTTAAATTCAATCGTGCCATTATGAAGTTGCTAATACAGTGTGATCAAGTAGGTTAACAATTTTCACAAGAGTTGTTAAGTACATTATCATGTGAGAAAATATGGTAATTTTATTTAGCCTTTCAGAATTTGACTCATCACTATGTAAGAATGTAAAAAATGCAATAATAACCGCTATGATTTTTAAAATTTACTTTTGGGTATTTGATAGTTTTTAAGGTATCTAATATCCTCACTTTCGTGGCTGGTTGTATTCCTGTCATCTACTTGTTAGATTTCATTTGAGAACTGTGGCTCCCACCTAGACTGCTGGCTCCTACTTCCTGTAGGTTGTACATGAGAGTTGAAAAGCAGGATCAAGTCTAGGGAGTGTTGTGAGAAAAAGCTTAGCTTACCTTTTATTGAATATTGCTAGTGTGGTGGAGATCATGGGACCTTACAGAGGTGAGCCCGTGAACAAGCTGGGGTCTGCAAATGGCAGGACAAAACTGACGTTCAGAGAACGATGCATTTCAGACTTCTGCGCCTTCTGATTTGGTGCAAAATAACGCAGGCTTACAGATAACGTTTGAATTCCCCTGTATTTGTGCTCTGCAGTTCCTAGAAGAGGAGATGTTAGGGTGAGGGTGGGATTGGGTTGTGTGCAGGATCCGTGCCTGGTCCGTGCCTTGTGTCCGGAGGCGCCGCAGAGACGGGAATCCCATGGTGCTGAGGAGATAAGGGAGGGCCAGCCCTGCTCCTGTGCCAGCGTGAGCACTGCTCGCTCTGCCACCTTCCCCTTGCAGGCCACTCCTTGCCCTCTCCGTGAGAAGCGCACACTTCTCTATCTGCCCGGTAGATCTGGGCTGTAGAAGGACTTTTGGGTTGCAGTTTATGCGGTCATGGGGCTTGGAAATTGCAGACTAAATAGCTGCTCGGTAACACAAGCTCTTGGTTGTTTGGTATTCAAAACCACTTTCAGTTCCCTCCCGAGCAGCGTTAAAATCTGTGACATTTTAGACTGGCACATGTATACGTTTTAAATCTGCTGGGAATTTCCATAGCTGTCATTGCTGAGAACTTGTTTTAAATAGAACAAATACTGTGAATGTTTAGTGCTCGAGGAATCCCCTGAAACGGACAGGAGAATTCAAAAAATAGCCCACTGCTTAGGAAAAGTGCTTACCTTGATCCTTCCCATTTGTTCCAAAAATCCATACCGTCTTTCTTTCCCTTACTTGCAGAATCCTTGCCAGTATAACTTCTGTAGAAATTTTGTATTTGAGCCCCTTCTACTTCACCAGGACAAAATAAGGAGTAGCTGTTAAAAGTTCTGGCCTTTGCAGCTTAGTAAAGAGTGATCTTTGCAGCAACATGTGGGTTTTCAGTTGATGAAACTTTATTGGGATTTTCTCATTTATGGCAGTCAGCTCATTTGCCTGCAGAGGAAAAAAGGGTGACTGAAATATTTAGTGCCCCTGGCCGGGCCATCCTCCCCCAGCTCCAGCATTGCTGCTGAGCTTTGTGTACAGAGTCAGCCCCTCAGCTCTGGAGTTTGCTGGCCAGGCATAAAAGCTGGAGGAAGGTGACTGGCAGGGGAGGATTGCCCAGGCTCCTGTGGCTGCAGCTGTTGTCATCTGTTGGTTTTCCTGTGATTGTGCAAATTCCGTGGGCTGATGTGTTTGAGGAGAGCTTTATCTATCTTTAGAAAACTTGCATCTGTGCAGAGTCTTGGGGCTTTTTTGTTCACCTTTATAGTGAAGTTGAGCAGATGGTTTTTCATATGATACCCTTCCTCTTCTGTTAAAGAGGAATAGAAACTATTAGGAAATTATTTTTTCCATTGTGTTTTAGGAACACTTCAAGAATGAGTCCCCCACAAGATAGAAATAGAAATTCCTGCAGCAGCGAGACTCTGGCAAAGTGCCTTCAAGCAAAGAAGGACTTGGAAACAGCTATATCTGGGATCGTCAAAGCTGAACAGCAGATTAAGGAAAACTGGCGGGAGGTAATTTTAAGTTACTTCTTAAAAGATTTTTTAATAACTAACATGACTTCAATTAAATTTTTCATTATTCCAGGATATTTGCTGTTATCATGGTGGTCTGAAATTTTCCTAACAATTTGCAAATAAATTGCCGAGTCATTTGGCCCCGCTCTTGATAAAGATATTCCTGTATTACTAGCTTAGGCATACAGAATTTCCAAAAGCCACTGATTGAAACATCGGATTATTCTTTGATACCTGTATGAAGGTAGCCTCAGAGCCATAACTGAGCCGAGCCGTGTGGCGCTGCGGGTGACTGCGAGGAATTGTTGAGGAATAAATGGCTCCACAAAGGGAGCAGTACGCGGCGCCCGCGCGTTCCCGTGCCCGTCAGCCGCGGCAGTGCTCTGTGTTCCGGCAGGTGAAGGCCAAGATCCACAGCCACATCAGCCGGCAGCTGGAGTGCCTGCGCAGCCGGGAGGTGTGGCTCTTCGAGCAGGTGGACCTCATCCAGCAGCTCAAGGAGGAGGCCCTGCAGCAGCAGGCGCAGCAGCTCTACTGGGTAAGGCTCGCTCCCCGGCCGCCGCTCGCGAGGAAAGGTCCTCGCGGGTATTAGCGCCCTCCGAGTCCCGCAGGCTGGGACGCTGACGCGGGTTTTGTTTTCCCGGCAGTATTTGGGACAGTTCAATTGCCTTATTCATCAGCTGGAACGCTCCTACAGTAACGAACTGGCCAACCAAATTTCAACTTGCCTGGAGAGGTAAATATATTTTATGATGCAAGTTAATGCAGTCGGGTTTATTTTATGAATTTAATCTGTTTTTTTTATTCTCATCTAACTAATAATTGATCTTGTTCCTACATTTTTAATAGTTCCTAGAAATAAGAACTTTAAAGCAGTCTGAGGTGATAAACCAGGACTAGAATGAGCAGAAGAGGTACTCATTTATGCAGATTATTTCAAACATTACTTGTTGATGGCAGCTGAAGAAGTTGAAACTTGTGTTTTCCTGGCAATTTGTTCTGTTCTTGATTTGTAGATAGCCATTCCTTTTTTGTATGCCGTATCAAAAGTCTTCTTTGTTACCTAATTACTCCCAAGTAGCTTGAAAACCTTTTTATGAAATTACGGACTGACTTCCAAAACAAGATGGATGAAGAAGAAGATTGTAATTTTTTTTTCTTTCTCTAACTATTGCCTTACTCTTTCAGACTGGAAAGTCTTACACTTAAACCTGAAGAGTCTTCCATCCTGAATTTTGAGGCTGACACATCTTACCTTCGCCAAGCTATTACCTCATTTGGTTCCATTAAAACAATGGTAAGCACCAGGACTTCCCTGGGCTGGAGTACTCGCCTCAAAGATTTTTTTTCAGTAGGGCAATATATTCCAAGTGATATTTTTGCTTTTAGTGACAGCTTGAATGGATCCTGTGCACGAGTCACATAATTTTATCTGTATAATAAACACACAGTGGTTTGTTAATTATTGCATGTGGTTTTCACTGGATTTAGTCATGTACATGTTACTTTAATTTCTTTTGGCAGAGGCTGAGGAAGTGACCACTGCATTCTTAGAGTAATTCATAGAAGTACTGTATTGCAGCAAACGAAAGTTTGTTACTGTTCTCTTTAGATAGCATTAGCTAGTTAATTAGATAGTTAAAACATTGTAGATGCTTTCTGTGATAAAAGTATTTTGGGATTCTTATGTAAGTGGCCTATTTCCTGTATTATTGCAGACAGTTCTGTTAACGGAAGCAGACTCAAGGCAGTATTTTTATAGTCAATTTTTCCCCGTGCTGTTTGTAAATGTTGAGAACGTTGTTAGCCACGAAGCATTGAGCATTTGTAACTGTGCTTTCCTTTTGCTTTAGTGTAGAATTTGTCCAAGAAACTGGACAAAACGGAGATTTAAATTAATTTTCACTTTTCTTTCAGCAAACCTCAGAGAGAGAGAATGCTTCTCCCTGGTTCCCGGGGCAGAACTGTGCCCTAATGAACTGTGAGCAGGTAAGATTGGCCTGTGTGTGCGTTTAATTGCATTAGAGGGAGGAGGAGAACTCAAGCACGTTATGTGAGCTTGTGTTTGCTTGCTAAGGTGCTTGAGTAGCCAGTAACAGTGGCTGTGGGGAGCAGAGCCATCTGATGTGGTAGCTGCTCCAGGAGCAGACAGGCAAGAACAGAGCATGAAAGCGTACGTGGGGTGTGACTGACAGGAGTTTTTAACTGAATATTCCTTGATGTTGGAACTATCCAATTCTTACGGGTTTTTTCATAGTTAGAGGATAATGTTTTTCCTTCCTGCTGCCTGCCTGTGCTGCTGCTGCTGACGGCAGAGCGGCTCAGCAGCCGGGGTCTCTCCTAACCCGGGCGTTCTCTCTCGGCAGCAGGCGCTGTGTGGCACAGGGGGTGCCTCGCTGGCTGACTGGTTACTCGGAAGCAGGCCCGTGGCTGTGCGCCAGGCTCCCTACGTTCCCAGCACCAATCTTGAGGAATGGGTTACCCAAAAGGGTGTGTCAGAGCCCAGCCAGGTAAAGCTCTTGTGCACTAACCTAGTTTGGAACAGAGGGGAAAACACAGCAGCTGATTGCCAGCAGAATACGATGGGAGTTAGACCTTCTGTAGTGCTCTTTGTTCTGCCTCATGCTCGGGATGCTTTGGCACTTAGCAGCTGCATGCTCTGAGCTCTAGCTATGCAAACGGTTACTGAACATTGCCTTTTATTTTTAATAGATGTATTTCAATGTGTCTTTGCTAGGATTTAAGTTCTTCCAAAGTCTGCTATTTTGAGCAAGCCTGGGGAAATCTGAAGGATTTGGAGAACTGGCTCCTGCACAATCAGCAGCATGATGTTCCTAGGAAGACCGATCCTGCTGGTCACAAGGACTCCACCTCTACTTTAAACTCATCCTTTTCCACTGTTGAAAAGGTGGAGGAATTAGAATCCCTTGAACAAGAAGAGATGGACCTTTCTGACTGGCTGCTTACTCCTGACACAGAAAATGGAAGTATTGCTTCAGATGAGAAATGGAAGAATGAATTTAAACCTTTCAGGGAAGAATGCAATTTGAATGATTGGCTCCTCAAAGCTGAAACGTGTACCAATTGTCGTGGCAGCCAGAGCAAAAGTGTGGAAATCGAGAACCTGGGAAATCTGAAGTGCCTGAATGAGCATCTTGATGGAAAGAAACCACCCACTGCATCTGCTGTAAACGCTTGGCTTCTTCAGCATCCTCAGGCCCCCTTTAAAGTGGAAGACGTGTGCAAAGCTAACGATCTGTGTGCCAGCTTCTCAGAATGCGTGTGCGATGAAAACTGTGGAAAAGAGGCTCTTTGCAAATGGCTTCTGAAGAAAGATGGGAAGGACAAAAATGGAGTTCCAGTCAGCCAGAGAGATGTTCCAGACCCCGAGCATGATAAGACCAAGTTTGCTGCCAGTTCCTGGCTTAGCCCTGCACAGCAGCTCCCAGGGGAAGGTGTGAGTGCGGAGAAAGCAGATTACTCCGCAGAGATCGCAGAGCCCTGGAAAGCATTGCTCGAGAGGCCTCTGACAAGCTGGCTGGCCAAGGCTGAGCACAAAGCAGAAAGCACAGGAGAGAAGGAGAGTCGGGAAAAAGCAGACAAGAGTTTCAAGAGTCCCTTCCTAGACCTCTTGGCTCCATTCCACCTCCCCTTAAATGTAAACAGTTGGGTGTTGACTTCAAATGACCTAGAAAATGCAAACCCGCCTCCAGTGGAAGATAAATGGCTTCTGCGCAAGAAAGCACAAGTGAGCACAAGTTTTTGATACTTTTGTGTCCTATGTGCCAGGCTTATTGCTATTCTGAAGTTAATGACTTCATTCTCTTCCAAAGTTGTAGCTTTTCTGGATAATACTGACTGAAAGGTTTTAGGTTTCTTGGATCTTTTAATGTTTTCACAATTATTAATTACTTGGCAAGTAACTAAACAAATTAATATGTTAAATGAAAAAAAACACATTAATCTCAAGGACTCAAAAATTGGTTTTGGTTTTGAACAGGTTACAGAATTTGAAGATGCATCAGAATGTATTTATATTTGGGGTTGGTAATTAGAGTGACTTCTCTTTCAGGACTTTGGCCTTCCTACAGTTTGCGACCTTTTTGCCTGTATGAAACTGGGTGGAGACAATGAAAAATGGCTGTATCGGTCTCCTTTACAGGTAGGATACAAAATGAATCAGAATAGCTGAGCCTGATCATAACTGGGGGTACAGAAAACAGACACTGGCAGCTAATGGTCATCTTCAGTTCTTTAAAACTTACTTCTGACAGCAAAGCAATTTCTTCCCCATAGACCTTTTTAACAGCTTGGCCCATTCTCCTTTGTTGTTACTCCTTCTCTTTTGATCACAGGCCAGGAAGGGAATTACTTCTGTTCTTGTGTAAATCTCTCAACTGCCTGACACTTGGTAATTCTGATTGTAACTGAGATATGGAATTAATGTGTCAATCTCCAGGCAGCTTCTTTCTTACCTTAGTAATGTATTTACAGCTGACATCATATTTTTCCTTTCTGATTAAAACTCTTTGTCACTGGTTTTGAAATTGATGAAAATGGTCCTTAGCAGGAATATTTCAAACCCTAAAAGGCAGGATACTCAGTTTTAGGAGGAATGTTGATATCACTTTCTTCCAACGGTACCTTATTGTTTTTTTTCCCAGAGTGTTGCTGTTTATCCGAGCGAATAACCCTGTTTTAAATCTGTTTAGATGTGAAGAACTGGAAGTGTTGAAATCATCCCCTTCCTGCTATCAGTTGCACATCACGCTGAGTGACTGCAGCCAGCTGAGTGCTTGTGTTTTGTGTTTGGCCGTCTGCTTTCTCTTCTAAAATTATAACAAAAAGAAAGATTCCTTATCTAACAGAGTTATGGTGCAGAAGATCCCTTTTCGTTGTCATTAATTCTGAAATGTAAACCCACTGACCATAAGCAATCTGATGCTTTAGAGGTGTTAGCAAATTTGTATCTGTTACGGGAGTACAAGGATCTTTAATGGGTTGTCACTTGAAGCCAGTGCAGGTATAAAGCAGAACCTTCCTCGTGCTGTGGAATGTCCAACTTTGACAGGGATTTCAGAAGTGCTGCTGTTCCTTTCAGCTGCTACAACTTTGTCATGGGTTGGGTTCCAGCTTACTTAGGCTGTAGTTGCCAGCAATTTGTTTCATGGAGCAGTTGCTCACTTGGGAGGTTTCATTTGCACTTGTGTTGGTGCATTTCCCAGCTAAATATGTGAAATACAGACTTTGAGAAATACATGGATTTATGGGACCCAACATGTGGCAGGAGAATTGGTAACTTACTTCTAAACCAAAACTCTTGTGAATGTTGAGCCTTTCAGAGAACAGGGTAGGGTGTTTATTTTCAGGCACCAGTAGATCGGACCCTACGGCGTCCCCAGCATTTACAAACTATTTGAATGTCACTGAAAAAGCTGTAAAATGAACTGTGTGTTTCTGTTAGTTCTAGATAATTCATAATGAATTTTTATCAACTAAACCACTGGAAAGCAGGCATCTCAGCCAGATAATATTTAATGGTAATGTTTGGGGAATTAGATGCCTTCAGCAGATTGATGTCATGCTGTTTAGTTGGGAAACACTAGCTTGGCAAACTGTGGCTCCCACTGATGCAGTTCAAAGGTATTTAATCTGTGGTTTCCATGTGATTATGTATGTGAAAGTGGGGTCCAGTAACTCGGATCTTCCTGAAGCTGTGGACATAATATGAGCAATACCTCTTCAGATATTTAGCCTTTTGAGCCTGTAGGAACGAGTGCCAAGACATTATATATGGAAATGTGGATCATGCCTGTCAGGCTCCATGGAAAAACTGTGAAGTTCCATAGTTTCTGGTGCAGCTTCTACTCACTTAACAAATTGCTCTTAATGACTATGGAAATAGGCCCCCCTTCTCCCCATCCCTGCAGCCTGCCTGGGAATAAAAGTGATTTCAGTTCTTCACAACCCTGTGGAAAAGAAATGATTAAGATCCAGCCTTGGTGTCACTTTGCAGCGTGAACACATTCCTGTCTGGTCAATCCTGTGCATTCATTTAAAAGTAAGTTTTTAGTCTGAGAAGGGGAGACTGCACATCCAAAACCAGACCCTGAAAGGGCTTAGCATCAGCAAAAACACTTGAGGCTTCTATACTTCCATAGCCAGGGCTTTCTGCTGGAGGCAGAGAGGTGTTTTAGGAGTTCACTTTCCCCTTCACATCTGTCCTTGTTGCTGGATGGGAAGACTGCACTGTGACTAACTCCAGTACCAGCCTGATATGATTGGCAGTTGAACTTAATGAAGGGGATTGACGTGCAGCCCACTTCTTCCAATTAATTCCATGTAGTCGTCATTGTGTGCTACTCTGTCAGTTCATTATGAGCCTTTAAAACTCGGGGGTATGTATTCCTTTACTCAACTGACCTGTTGTCACTAATTGATATTTATGTAAAAAATTGATTAGTCTTTTCCATTAAAAAATAATTGCAATCAAAGTGTGTGTTTTGTCTCATTTACAAGATGGGATGGTCAACACAAAGCGCTGTGGCACGTCTCCAGTGTGCCTGTGTCTGGAAGCTGCTGCAGTTGTGCTTCTGCCCAGACGGGATTCAGGTGTTTAAGTTCATTTCACCCCTGCCTGGAGCTGCCCTGAGCAGAGAAACTCTGGGAGTGGCACCCTGCTGCACTACTCCTGTCAGGTACCGCCTTGCAGTGCGAGCCCCTGCGCATGCAGCTGCTGTGTCTCAGGCACCTGGGCTTTGACAAAATGACCCATTTGCTTCTTGCCACTCTTGAATACTTAGTGACGATTCAGGGATTTTAGTAGCATTTGGTCCTCTTCTCCCAGGGCTGAAGAACATCTGTGGTCTGGCTGTACCATCGGAAGCGAGTTCCTCTCTGTCTCCCTGCTGTTTGGGCATCAGCTTCCCTGCATGATTGGCTCCTCCATGAGCATCTTCCAATATTTAAACTGCAGCCTGCTCTGTTCATTACAACAGTTACAGCTGGGCCTGGCAGCCTTCCAACTGTGATACCTTAAATTTCATGTGGGGGTGTGCACACATTTTCTTAAAGTGGACTGGAAGTTCTTTGTTAGAAGGAATCGCATGCAGAACTCCTGAATATGTAGCTTTCAAAGAGAGGGGAAAAGTACTTCAAAATTATCCCAAGACAAGGAGAGAGTAGCAGAAGAAAATGCTGTTCATGGGTTCTCAAATGGCTGGAGAACTCTTTGAACAAGCTGAGCTATGAGACTGATGGCCTGGACTGAGGAATGCTTCCTTCCTTCCCAGCCCTCCCTGGAGCAGGGTCGCCACTGGTGGCTGGGGCCCCATCCCTTCAACTCCTTGTCCTCAGAGCAGCTCTGGAGTGAACAGGGCAGCTGTTCCCACAGGGTAGGCAGAGAGGGGGCAATGCCTGTGCAGAACACAGAGCAGGAGCTAATTATGCTGGAATTTGGGAAAGTACCAAAAAGGGTTGGGGAACCCTCTGGTGTCCCTGCGCTGGCTGGCATTGAACAGCACAGACCAATACTCACAGAGTGCACAAAGCTCCACTTAAAACACACGGGTTTCCTGTCTAGAATTTATTAAGCACAGGGGTAACCTTCTGTTAAAGCATACAAAAGGATTTCCCCCCTCGTTTTGAAGTCCCAGATGAGATCACAGGAAACAGACTACAAACATGAGATCGTTTTTCTGCCCTAACATACATTTGCCTCCTGTTTTGAGAAGCTGTTTCTGCTTCAGGGTGCCCAGAAGTTGCCACCCTAAGTAGTGATTTTTCAACAAATTCCTCCAACTGTAAGAGAAGTCACCTTCCTTACGGGGAAGTGACAGGGAATGGTGTAAGTGGATTTGCCTTTCTGTTCCAAAGACTAAGCAGAACCAGATTTCCAAGACTCAAACCCCTCCCACTGTACCTGCTGTCTGAGCTCCCTCACTTGGTGCCACAGCGTGGAAAGCTGCCTTGGCTCTATCAGCAAAGATTCCGTAACCGGCACCAAATCCCCGCTCTTCTAAAACACAGCCAAGGCTCCCATGCTCACATTTATGTAATACTGCACGGGAGGGCTCTCCTTTGAGCCAAAACCTGTTTTCAACTTGATTTTACATCCTTTTAATCCAACTGAAACTGGATATATTTTTGGTCACAATTTAAAGTAGCAACTTTATACTGATTGCCAGGAAACCACGAATGGCTGTATATCGTGACACAGAATATTGTAAACACATTCTCTGTATTGTATCATACATTTCACCCCCCTCCCTGCTGCCTCTGTGCTGGTCATGTTTCATAGCTCAAGCTACAGGTTACTCCATAGACAAACAGATTATGAACCAAAACGTAACAGCTGTATCACAGCTATTTCAGAACAATGCTCTCGGCTCTGCCCTTGAAGTGAGCAGTTGAGGAAATCTGAGTTCACTGCAGACCAGACGACATGCTAAACTGTTCAAGAGTCAGCCTAGCCTTTAGGTTGTGCTAACTGTGAACTTGAAAAGGCTTGGTTCTATATTATCTCCAGTACACCTGAAGAAGGAAATACATTTGTTTCTTCATGGTTTACCCACTTCAATTAGGTCAGACAGCTCTTGGGTCACATTTTAGTCCTGAAAAAGTCTTTAGAAAACCTAAGATACATTGCAGAGTTCCTGACATTTAAAAAGCCACCCCTGCCCCATCAACCCCCAAAGCAGTTCTCAATCCTTCATCCAGCGTGGTGAAGAGTGCAGGAACACAAATCCAGGCAATGGTGACCAGGAAACATGCAAGGGAGGAACTCGCTGATGCCAGTGGGGAGAGAGAAAGCTCAGAAGAAAGTGCACGTGTTTTCCTGATGTCCCATGTGACAGCGCTGTGCAGATGAAGCCCACGCCACCCCTCTGCAGCCTCCAAGTGGGGAACGGTTTCTTTGGTGGTACAGCCCTCAAAAAATGCATGCTGGGAAGGAAATCCAGCTCTCACACCACAACAGTAACATGCAGAGCACTGTGGAATTGTGGAACATAAAGCTTAACAAAACCCAGCATTGACACGGGGGTGAGGAAAGGCCTGCTTCCTTTATGCTACTCTAAGTGCCGGCATAAAGCAGCGAATTTGACCTGGTGTTCAAGCAAAGCTAATTGAGTTCACCTGTGAGGGCTTGCTAGCTGGAGCACTTGCTCTGTGAAGGGCTGGTCCCGTGGTTACTTGCTACCAGAGGCTTTTTAGTAAAGTGGTGTTTCTTCTTGGGGGAAGGTAACAACTACCACCTTCCCTTCATTCTGTTTTTTTTTTTTTTTTTAATTTATTTATTTACTTTTTATTTTGGTGCCTGCAATGTAGTTGTTAAGAAGTGTTTCAGTAGCAAAAACTCAAATGTAAATTTGGTCTGCATTAAGTTGTCTGCTGACCAGTAAGTTTCCTGTTTTTTACTTGCTCTGCCTTCCCTGTCTTTAGACCTCTTAAATAATTTTAATAATTAATGTGTTTAATTATTTCAATGTGGAAGGAATGAGTTGTTATACAGTAAGTCTAATTACTGAACGAATTCCTCTCAACTTACTGTTTAATTTATCTGCAAATGATGCTTGGTATATGGCTTAATTTTAACAATGGAGCACATACATTCATCACAGTCTTTGTTCTGCCAACAACCTCCAAATGGTACTTCAGGCAAAAAATCTCTTGCTAACTAAAAGTCCTGTAACAAGTAATGAATGTGGTCTTTGTACTGTTTGGTTTCTAATTGTTGGCTAAATTAATTCTGAGATATTAGAGCATCCAAATGTTTTGATAATCCACTGGCAGCCGTTCTGAAGCAGCAAATGTATTTCACCCAGAAACAACCAGGTCCCTGTTTGTTAGAGCAAATAAGGGAGTGAGGTCAAGCCCTGCTATGCCTTACCATTACCACCCATCAGGAGATGATCAGCCTGCTTGTCCACTTCCCCTCACCCACCAACTCCCCCAGGGTTTCATCACACTGGTCCTTCAAAACGAATCCATAAATAGGTCACTGGATGCAGCACACTTTTGTAGCAGGAAGAGCAAAGGATAGAAATGGTGTCGAGTAAGTACCACCCTTTTTATTCTGGTGATGTCCCTTTTGCTGGCTTGCCTTGTGCTGTCAGAATAGCAAGCCCTGCCTGTGCCACGGCTGCTGGGACTGCAGGAATGCTCCATGGCCGCAGACCTCACAGGCACCCAACACGCCCGGCAGCGAGCGGGAGCAGCTATGGGGGCTCAGCACGCCTGGCAGCTCTGGCCAGGGCTGCCTGGGGGGAGCACGGCAGGGACACTGGCTCGCTGGCCACTCTGTTCACTTGCAAGTCCAACAAATATCCTTGCCTCTCCAGCAACTGGCTGGTGGGAAGGGCCAGGCCGGCTACACGGTATCAAGAGGTTCCTCCCAGCACAGCTTCCATCCGTTTCACACTAATTGTAAATAAAATAGTAAGGGGCACCAGATAGATCTCACAACTGATTTGATTGGTGACTAAGCAAGCGTGTCCTCTGCCCTGCTCACAGGGACTGCCGGGCTAGGGAGCCCTTCATGTGCTCCCAGTTGTTGTACAGGGCGTAGAGGCCGGTCAGCGTCAGACCTGCGATCCCGCCGCGTGCTATCCCGCGCACTCCACCTGGAAAAAACAACGCATTGCAGCTCGTTAGTGTTACTTTCAGGAAATGGTCAGTGAATGGCAACTTCGAAGAAGCTCTATAAACCCAGAAGTACCTTAAAGAACAGGCCTTCCTTGAGTAACTCTCCAGAAAGAGTCCCTGTGTTTTCTCTTCCTCCCTCTCAAATCTGCTTGCCAGGCTCGTGGTTCCTCGATCCTGACACTAAATCTGCTGGAATGACTTCCTCTCAAACCGTGTTAACACTACTGCTCCAGGGAACCACTGCAGAGCACTGGAAGACAAAGTCCTACTTAATCTATTCTATCTGTCCTTAATACAATTGTTTTTACCGTTAGACTTGCTTTCCTCCTGTTACAAAATCTCCTCCAGGTTTTCAATTGTGATAATTAGCTCTGGGCAGGAGGGAAGTAAGTGAACAAAACAGCAGCTGATATGAACATGACATCGGGCCCAAGAGATTCATTACGGCCATCATGCAAAACCTATCACTGCTTTTGTGTCTCTGGAATTTTAAAACCTTTAGATTAAAAATAGAAAGTAGATGGAAGGGATTAACTAGCAGGTATTTACCATGGTGCACATTGAACAGCTTTCTTTATTCTTTTATTAAGAATCAGAATTATCACCTTGCAATGGTAAAAATTGAGTCACACAAGTGATTGAATTCTTAAGGTGCTGGTGAGCACCTTGGTGAGGCAGGAATATAGGGCAGGTTTGGCTGCTGCCTGCAGGTAGTCCACCTGGCTGGAGCTGGGAGTCAGGAGGCATCCTACCTCCACTCCATCCACGTCACGACTGGGCTTTACAGGTCAGGACAGGCTTTACAGTATAAACAGAGACTTCTGTTGCTTTTACTAAACAGCAAAACACTTTGGTGCCTCAGCAGAGCTCCCAGAATGCGCTCTAAATGCACAGAACACCTGGGAGTATGACCCTCAATGCTC
Source organism: Regulus satrapa (assembly GCA_013396955.1). Lineage (NCBI taxonomy): Eukaryota > Metazoa > Chordata > Aves > Passeriformes > Regulidae > Regulus > Regulus satrapa. The sequence continues at coordinate 196,613 of VWZN01022256.1, read as the reverse complement.
GGAAAACTTCAGTGAGTTTGATTCTGCAATGTTTATCATAGCAGCTGAACCAAGCCAGATAATGTGTACAGTGTATAGAACAAGGCCAGTTCCTGCTGAGAGCAAGATAAAAAACCCTGCCTGCTTTACAGGAGAAACTGGCAATGCAGTTCAGCTTCCTCAAGCTTGAAAACAAATGTATCTCAGTAATCAGAGGGATTGTGCTTGGCTTCTTTTTTACTTTCCATTATATGTAATAAAGTGGTCTCACAGAATTGCCTTTAGGCTTTTAGTCAGGCAACAAGCTGTTGGCATCAACTAGACTGACACTGTGTTACCTCTGCTGCAAGGTTAAATGGGTTTCACTGGAGTTACTGAACTCCCTGCACTGCCCCTCCTTACAGGCATGCAATGAAACCAAGAAGCTGCAGAAGCAGAACTTGGATCAGAAGTCATGTCAAGCCATAGTTTCTAGAAATTTTACTGCCATGCCAGCTGGGACAGCTTTGGAGGTTTTTTTAGGTTATAAGGCTGAGTTCACTGCTGTAACTGTTGAGAATTCAACAGCTCTAAGAAAAGCCCTACTGAACATGATTTATGTGCCTAAATCAGCATTTAGGAAAGCAAATGTAGCTGTCTGTGTTTGCTAATTGATCTTGAATTTGTTGCACAAAAAGTTTTTCATATGAAGGGCTTGCAGCTGGGTACACAAAACTAGATATGTGCAAGCAGTGTCTGGCAAAAAGCCACAGGTGAAATTTAAAGGACACTTTGTGCAAAACAAGTATTTGAGATAATCTAAAAATAGTGACTCCTCATTCCTGCTGGGGTAAATGAATACAACAGAAGAGACCAATTTTCTGCTCTTTGTATCAGGATTCAAGAGATCCCAGCAGGAACCCCCAAAGGGAATTAAAAAGGATCACAGGAACCCCGAAAGGTGACTACCAGGTATACAAGGAAATGTGGAACATCCCCACAGAATGCAATGCACTGCAGAACTATGACTATTGCTGTAGGCTCTTTCCTCACCATTCCCCCCCAGCCCCTCCCCAGGCTCAATTCCTCTCCTTTCCCCTTAAAATCCTATTCTCTTGATGCAAGAACAGGCAGTTGAAGGGTGGCCAAGCCTGGCTCCAGATTCTGTGAAGGTAGGGCTGTACAAGAAAGGTGTCATCTTTAATTCAGACCACTGAGCTGTTCTCTAGCGCCCATGTATGAGAACTTGAGATGTACTGCTCCTACCACAACAAATACTGGTGTTCTCATGTGCTGAGCCAGCCAAGTAAGGATGGCAGCTCTGAACCCACTGGAAAAGTCAACCACAGGGCCTAAAGCCATCTGTAGGCCTGCAGACAACTCAGGGACATTGCTGGAGATGTTTCATGAACAGGGTACTAAACTTGTGCAGTCTGTATATATACATGACTGGGAGAGAAAATATCTANAGAAGAAGAAAACTTTCTTTCCCTGACTGGTCAGCTCTGTGTTTGAGTAAATACGTTCAGGTCTGCAGCAGACTTCAAACAGTAATGCTCTTTAGAATGCAGCCCTGTTGCTGGGCAGAAAAATCTTCAGGCTTCTGAGAAAATTAACTTGTTAACAAAAATAAAAAATAAATTCTCCACTTCCATCCCAGCTGTGTTTGCATGATAGAACACATTCCCACCCCTCCTCTGCACTCGTTCTGTGCAAGCCTTTGATACCAAGCCTGCCCTGACAAGCCCTGCTGAGGCATGGCCCTGAGCCCCTAATCTTGCGTGTCCCAGTAAGATAAAGGTTCCAGCTGACAGACACTTCTGGAAGAGTGTATTTTGAGATCAGGCACCTTGCACAAGAGTTGAGAACTGCTGTGGGCCTCCAAACATAGATCTGATACTCTCTAAATGGGAAGTTGCTTCTCTGGCTTCAGCTGCTGTGCCCTTTTCACCCCCAAATCTTGCCCCTCCTGTATGGATTTCAATAGTTCCAGCTTGCCCTGTGCCATGGCCCAGCTCAGCATTCCTGTGCCCTGGCACACAGCGTTCCACAGCACAGCTCTGCAGCTCAGCATGGCAGGAGCCCCTCCTAACAGAGTGTGCCTGTCCAATAGGTGAAACCATGAGGGCAACATCTTCCATTTACAACCTCACTGTCTCTATTTTCAGAATATTTTCATCCTGAGATAGCTCCTGGAATGTTTAAAGCAGGAACCATCCAACAGCAAGCATTATAAATACCTTCAACCAAAACCTCAGACCCACATCCTTATGCCAAACAAAAGAAGAAAAACCTTTAAATTGTGATTAGTTTTCTGTCTTCCAATCTCTTGGATACTCTGAATGAAAATAGCTTTGCTTCCTTCTGGGCCTTCAGGAGCAAAAATACTTTAAAATCAGTTAATGGGCTCAACTCAAGTGTACAAGGCAATCTCAGTTTTGCTCCAAATTCAAGCTCAATAACCAGGCTTCTGAACCATCAAGCAGTCATTTATTTGAACATCTGTGGGTGGCCTGATGTCCTTAGAAAATATCAAGAGTTTCCTCCTGCTACTCCATGAGGTTCCTTTAATGAAAATTTGTAAGTAACGGGCAAAGTCTGTAGATACAGAAATTACTGAGGAAACTGATAAACTCCTATTTAGAAGCAAGATATATTCCAGGAAAGCTTCCATTTTCATATTGCTGCAGCTAAGGCAATATCATGCTTAAAATACAAAAACAGCAAAGCTTAAAAGAGGGAACACTTCCTGTAATTACTGAGGTATGAAGACTAAATTAGAAAAGACCAGTAGAAATCTACAATTTAGTTTACTGCTTTGGAAGTACTAGAGCCCTTGAAGTACTTTGCAAACACGATTAAAATTTGCTGCTTCTCACTGAGTGAAAGCAGCAGCATCTGACTGACAGGAGGCTACTTCAGCTGCTGTAAATGGCTCCTGAAATCCCTGCAGCTCGGAGTTCACTGCACCTGACTGGCAGAGCTGGCAGCACAGAAGGCAGCAGCACTGCTTGCAGTGGCCACATGTACTCTTAGACATCAGTCCTCAAGTAACTAAGAAAGCCTCAACAAGCTGTTACCTGTAGCTCTGCTTGTACATTGTCCTTATCTCTTACTTATTTTAGATTTAAAAAAAAATCCTTTCTCTAAACATAATTTGATTGACAATCTTAAAAGGGGCTCTTAAATTTCCAAAATGCCTGACAGCCCTAAACTTAAGTGATGCCAAGCAAATTCTTCACTTTTTTCCAAAGAGTGCAGAAAAGTGAGGTATCCCAGGCCTGTATCTATTGCAGACCCCCCAAAACTCTTCTTTCCCCCTCTCCAGCCAAGAGAAACAAGAAAACAGCCCTGTCTGGCCCAAAGAAAAACATGGGTTGGGCTCAGACAGGCTCGAGAAGTTGTCAGCTAACATAAATGCACTGAACTACCCACTGGATGTCACAAAACTGATCTTTAGCTCCAGCCAGATTTACTGCTGGCAATAAAACGTTTAGCCCTTCCTAATTCATAATGTATTGACTTTTCAGGGTTGTGTTCTGTGGTCTTAAAATGAAAACTACTACCTTCAGCCCTTGCTAGCATGCAATTCCCTTCTTTTCAGACACCCCCAGTTTTCTGTATCGAATTATGTAGGATCTGTTGCTCCAGATGCACGAGATGCTCTGCCTAGGATCGGGTTCTTCTACTGCACAGAAATAAAGGAATTCAGTTTGTCCAAAGAATTAGTTCACTTTTGTTGCTGTTACCCCTAACCTCAAGAGAGGAAAAAAATTCTCCAAGAAAAAGAACATCTTCAACCTGTGTAACCTCCAGTAAGAGGCAAAGGGTGGGTAATATTTTCGCTTGCTGAAGTCTGTCAGGAATTCCAGTGAGAACTTAATTGCTGTCACACTGGGTCAGGCCAAAGTCCCTCCAGCTCTGTATCTTTTCCTGAGTGATCAATCCTGCATGCTTGAGGAGGAGTGTAGGAACCTCAGCCAGCTGTACCTTTGTGACAACTGGAACCATGCATTTTCATGGTGGGAGGGCATAACAGCAACATAGTGCACAGCAACCATCATTTTTGTTTGGTAGTTTTTTGGTGACTTTCATGGCTAATACGATTATAAGGAAAACAAAGATGGTCAGTTTAGAGAAGAGCTTGAGTACACATGCAAGGAGGCTAAACGTTTAAGATGTTTATCCAGAAAAAACCATGGCATAACAGACACTAATTTCTGCCTTTGCTTAAATCTGAAGAATAAAGAATAGTATCTTATTAAATGGAAAAGCCATCCTTTTGGACTTAGGCTATTAGATCCCCTTTTAGCAAAACTTGAATTGACCGAGTTGCTGTAACATTTCTATTGCATATGCCACTGGAAGAGGAACCCAGGGTTTTCTTCTAACTGTTACCCAAAATGAATGTTCTGGGTAGAAATTAAGTGGTGAGCTCAAAAAATTGCTCCCATGAAGTTGTAAGACTGGGGTAACAAATCAATGTGTACTCTTATTGCTGCATTTGGGCTAAAATCTAGTCAGTAATTGCGGCTTTAAATTTAAATAAATGTGAAAGCTGGAGATCACTTTGGTCAGATCAATCAAGCAGAAGTTATTTCCAAACTCCTCCCATCAATTCTCCATTCCCCCTCAGTGGGAGTCTTTGGCCACAAGGCATGCAGCACTGCTGAGATGGAGCCCAGCTCTCACCTGCTTTTACTGGGGCCTGAACTGCTCCAGTCACCTCCACGGGAAGTTTCAGGGAGCGGCGGCACTGCCAATGAACGCAGGGAGGGAGCTGACTTGCCACTGTCCTCACCTGCAGAGTTTTCAACCCTCTCTTATCTTCTCCCACACAAGCAGTGTCAGGTCGCTTTATATGAAGCTGCTCACCATCAGTGGCTTCAGAACATGCATGTTCTGTTTGACTGCTGCCATTTTGGTAATGATTAACACTTCTACAAGGACAAACTGTGAAAACTGGGACCAGTTTGGGACAATGAATCTCAGCCTTCACAAGGTGTCCCCACTAATTTTTTTTCTGCCCACTCATCAGATGATGAATCATTGGTTTCAGAAATTCAATTTTGGTTTTGCAGTGTACACAGGAGCGTTTTTCAGTGCAGCAGGGCTGCGGGTGCGATTTCTTTGTGAGTGCTGTGCTTAAGCATGAAGTTATAAAAATTATCCATACATCATCCATTTCTTCTTAAGTATGTTCCTGATCTCTCTTACAGAGCAGGAATAACAGAAGTGGGAAATTTGAGTGTTTGAACAGCACTGCCTGCAACTCTGTATCCACCCCTTCTGGATTAGAGAGCAGCCTTGATTTGCAATGGCATGTTTGTGTAAGCTTCCAGCTGACACTAAAATATGGAGATTTATAACTCGGTGTCCTTGACAACTTTTAAATTTTCATTGTCTTAATGCCAACAAGTATTGGCATTCCACGTAACACAGATAATTACTACAGTCTTGATATGTCAGATGTGCGCTGATCTTTTGAATGGTTAAATAGTTTAAATATTCAAGGTTTTAAGGTAAATACACACACTGATTCAGTGTAAAGGCAGAACTTACAGGTTTTACCATACAGAATAAGAAAGGGTGTTCTGGAATATAGTGACAGGAGAGGCAGAAGTTTCTTTGCACTATGTTTCATCTACACAACACGCTTGAAATACAATACTGTAATGAATAGAGATTTACTGACTTCATTTGCCTTTATCAGGGCTGCCATTAGCTCTGTAGATCTTGTGTTACAAAACAAATGTCCTACTGTGCTCTGGTAATAAAAACCTTAGTAGTGTCAGATGACTGGGCCTGTGACTTGGAGTAGTTATCTGGTCGCACGGTGCCAAAAAAAGATTATACATAAAGCCAGCTCTATACTTCTGAAAGGTAAGGGGGATGCTGCTGCTGGAGTCTTAGATGACAGTTCTCCTCATTAAGAAACTCCTACAGAAAATATTAGGCTTTTACATGCTACTCCTTCCAGTTGTTCTTGGTAATCTATCATAGCACTGGTGAAATCCCAAGGAAGAAATGGATTATGGGGAGAGCTATGTGCCCTTGCAAAGTTAAGTCTCATATTTATGAAGGCTGCTCTAGCCAATTATTTTTGGCTTCAGGTGGTCTAAGCCAACAGGAAAATAGAGTTACTCAAGCTGTTTTGCCCCATATATAAAGCAGGCCTTCAGGAACTGTTAAGACACCGAGGCTCAGTTAGGTATGTGCAAAAGTACATAGGTTAATTCTTGCATTATCTCCTCCATAAAATGCAGGTGAGTCATGCAGCTAAACATTTACTGAGTTACTTAAAACATAAAACTTTTTCCATGTGCTGATGTCAACCTGTGGTACCCAACAATCCTCTAAAAAAGATGATACCTCAATTGTTAAGTTTGGAACCTGTTGATGGCCATTTTGCTGATGAAGGTCAGATCCTCTCTCCTGCAAACAATTCAGTTTGCATCAGCAAACTCACCTTAAATCCATGCTCTTCTCAAATAACCTTGTTTGTTGGTTTTGACCACTCCGCAAAGACTAGAATCCTACCACAAGATAACAGTTTCATGGACACCTAAGCAATAACTTCATAAATATATCAATTTCTCTGCCTGTAGGTTTTTCGCAGCTCCAGGGACCACTATCAAGTGAATTCCTATCACACGGATCACTTGTAGTAAGTTTCACCTTCATGCAATCAAGCTCTACGTTCTCTGTTTTCCTTCCCTGCCCCCATTCACTTTAGAAGGTAGTTCCCATTTTCCTGCATCCACCCACGAACCTGAGAAACAATTTGTTTTATTCCTGCTGTTGCTGAAAATATGGCTAGGAATGAATTGAGCATGCATTTTATTCAACCTCACCATATATCTGAGGAAATAAATTATGACTGTTATATATGTACAACAGTCATAATTTGGCTCTTATGCTTACTGTCAGTCCTGTGCAGTTGCAAAGAATAAAATTTAATTCAGCAGGATTTTTTTTTGTTTGTTTGTTTGTTTTTTAGTGCAAGCTTTCCTTAAGTAGCCTTAGTTGGGTGAAAAACATTGTGGGTTAGGGGATATGGAGCTAAGAGCCATTTTTACACTGTCAGCTTTCAGAGCAGGACAGTATTTAGTAAAAGTAATGAGAATCCTAATAACTACGATAAGCACAAGAGAAGGAAAAGTAGAAATATTTTGCTACTCTACCAGTGCTTTTGTACAGCATTCCTGTCAAGGTTCCAGCAGCTATGGTGTTCAGGTCATCTTCTGCACCTCGTGATTTTTCAATGATGACTCCAAATGCACTGTAAAGTAGAGCTGGGGGAAAATAAAGATTTAAAAACCCTTCCATGGTCTGAAGCTCAAAGCTTAGAATCCAGGCTTGGTGCAGCTATTTAGACTATGCTTCTGAAGAACAGATTTTCTGCTTATTTGAAGGAATCCTCTGCAAAAGTCCATCTTTGGTGTTTCTTTTCCTAATCTCTTTCTGTACAGGTATTTTTTTCTTTCTCAAGCTACAATTTGGTTGTAAAGTAGCATTCTTTATGACAATACATGCTAAAAAGTACTGACTGAAGTTTAAGCCCATTTTGCTAATTTGAATGTGTTTGAAATTTCTGTGTTTAAATTTGTACTGGCAGTTTCATACTGTCTTCTGTGGATGGCATGAAACTAAACTCAGCACTTTCTAGGTAGAGAAAATTGCTGTCTGTGTGTGATATGTGTGACAGTGATGAAATGTGAGCTAAGTACAGCACTCAGATCATGCTACCAAGAGCTGGAGTACAATGGGACAGGTTTCTTTTAAAAAGGACTATTAGAATGCTTGGGATTTGACACTTACAGCTGTTTCACCTCTGCTTGTGCATCAAATCTTTATCCTCCGAGAGCCTTTTGCTTTGGAATAATTTTAGGCACTGCCCTGGAAAGGACATGGGCTTTTTAGCATGGATGTGGTTATCATTTGTGCATTTGGATGAAAGGAATGTCCTCACCCTTCATGATATAAACAGATTTCATGCTGGCAAAGAACAGGTATGTCATCATTTTGAAGTGATAAAGACAATACCATTTAATTAGTTCCTTGCCCTCCAAGAATTTGAAATCTTTTCTTCTGCTAGAAGGCAGTAAATTCTTCATAAGCAGCCATAATAAATGTCACTGAATTAACACCAGCACGGTTCTCCATTCAGCACAGGCAAAAGTATTTTACCTTGTCTTAGCAGCAAGTAGATTAACAATGAGGGAAGGAAAAAACTGAATTCAAGCTGGTTTTTTTAAAACAGTTCCCCAGATGTTGTCTCTGTCCAGGAACAGAATGACAAAAATTGTCAGTACTGACAAAAAATCTCTGAGGTACATAAATGCTGCACAAGGTGAAGTAAGATACAAAAATAATTCAGCTCCTTGAAAGGAATTTCTCCGGTAGCTAGAACAAGACAGAGGTCTACCAAAATCCCAAATATAAAGTTCTGCCTAACTCTGTGATTTTGGAGGCCATATTTTGTAAGAAAAATAACAATTTGTTACTGGAATGCACAAACATTTTCTTGAGTAATCTTCCTCAAACACAGCTGAAAAAACCTGTTAATGTGTCACTTAAACTGAAACCTTGAACTGCAGTGTGCCTGCATCTCAGTTCTCAGATATGTTTTTGTTAGACTTGGAACAGAAAAAAAAGAAAAAAAAAAATCCAAACAAAAAATGGCCCATTAAAACTCAGCAGGCAACATGCATTTCTTATAGAAAAACTCTTTCTTGCTGTAGCTTAGAATCCTATCTCAAACCGTGCCCTCTATGCTATGCCTCAAAAGCTAATGACTAAATTAAATGGCAGCTAATCTGCTTGAGAAATAAAACTGAAATAAAATGTCACAAATGCAACTTAGCCTATGCTTCGATGCCTTTCTCAAAAGTCACACAGATGTAGACTGGTTATAACATGAGGTTGTGTCTGGCTCAAATACTGCTAACCTCTACTACAACTTTGTAGGACAACAAGTTGCATCATTATTTTTCTTCAAAATAATTCACTCAATTTTGGATTTCTCCTTCTAAAGTTACTGTATCAATTTTAATTTTTTAAGATTGTGGAAAGTTGGGGGGATATAAAAAAGATTTGTAATTTCTAGAGCATTAGTTATTTTGCTGACTTTTATGAAAATGTTCTGATGTGATTTTATTTCACAGCCCCCTCCCACCCAAGCCTCAGTTCATAGCAGTTTTTTCTCACACATCAGGCTATTGGTCATTTTCTTTCCTCTTTTATTTCTAACCCACATTAGTTATTAGTAACATTTAGGTTTAGAGTCAGTGAGATAATGTATGATTTTTCTAGCTAATGTACCATAATTTAAAGCATAAATTTTGTACTGACTATGACATTTACATTTCTTCTTCACATAAACATGTTGTTGGCTCTAACAGGAAACAAACATTGGGCAGTTGATCACATGACCACAAAGTCTCAGTGTAGGTTATTAAAGTTATTTCAGAAATACTAAATTATATTTTTTGCCTCAAGTTGTAATTTAACTGGAATTTATTAACATGGAAAAATTATCTGCAGTTTCTAGTTATTTGTGATACAGCTAGAGTTTGTTTATAATAGAGTAAAAAATTTGGGGTTCAGCTAAAGGCTTTTGGCTCCTTTTGCTGCAAATCCTATTTCGGCCTTTAATTTCCTTTTTCATGTCTACTGAAATACTCTCAAGCCCCCAAAGAAAAAAAACTGCACTTTTTCCTGATGGACTTAATAATGAAAATTTAGAGAATACTCTTACTCAGATAATACACAAATACACTTTCATTTTTAAATTGCTTTCCCTATGAAGGAATGACTTTACTTACCTAGTGATCCCAGAGTGTTAGCCCATAATGCTCCTTGCCTTGTCACCATATTTAGAATTCTATAAGAAATTAAAGATGTATGAAAACCTTTAGCACTCTGTGTTTACATCAAGGCAGCACTTATGTCAGTAGGGCTTGTGTGTTTACACTACATGTGTGGTTAATAAAACTGCAATGATGAACTAAAAGCTTTGGAAAGCAAAATATTCAGCCAAGTCTTAAGAAAATCTTTCTCTCTTTTCAAAGCAAACTTGACCCTCCCCCAGACTCCAATCTCTTCCCTTCAAACGACTTTCTAACCCGAGCTGTCCTTCCTTACCAGGTGGCTCCACACAGCTCCTGCAATACCTGACCCACTGAGGCAGACTCAGCTGGCTGGAAGGGCTCCAGGAGAGCCTCAGTGCTCCCCTACAAGGACCATGTGGCAGGGAGCATGGGCAGTACAGCAAGCCTGGGCTGCAGCGAGTCAGGAAGGAAAGAGACAGTCCCTGACAATCCCACAAGGCCAAGAGGGGTATGTATATGTGGGGGGGTGTGTGTGTAGGCTTCCAGACTAGCACTAAAGAGCAGAGGAGAACCTTTAGTGCGCTCTCAGGGAAGCACAAAGCCGCCTCTCGCTGGCACCGGCTGTCTCCAGAACGGTGACAACAGCAGCCAGAAGAAAGGGCTGATCTTTATCTTCCAGCAGTGTAACACTATCACAGGCACAGTATTGCTCTGGACAGCTGACTACCACTGGAACTTAGTTCAGCATTTAATGTCTGCCAATTCCATTGCTTCGTGCCCCTTCTGATTTAATTTTTTACTGTTTTTCCATGTTTTATAATTTTTGTTAGCACACGGGTCGTTACTGAATATGGTTAGGCAATGAACGAAACAATACTGGAACATTTCATTTTGAAAGGAGAGGAAAACAGAATCTAAGAGGTTAGGGTATTGATCACCTCTCCCCAATTACAACCCCCTTTAACTTTAACAATTACAACCTTTTAACTTTGTATTCGTTCTGAACTGGTAAGAGAATCAGTAATTCTAAAAACCATGGCATACCGTGAGGTATTTTATGACAAGTGGGTAACAGCAAAATTAAAATTCATTAAGAAAAAAAAAACAATCTGTGTACATTAAGGATAAATTTGGAGGAAATCTAGCTCAGCAAGTCTGGTTTTTTCACCTGATGAGGGAAAACCAGAACTTAATGCACTGTTGGAAGGTGATGACCTTCAGCAGACCTTTGCCTTGCAGAGCCAGGATAAGAGCAACGTGTGCACTGACTGCCACCTCCTGGGCTTGACCTGCTGAAGTTTGTGCTTAACATCATGGCTTTGTCCAGCTCTGCTCATTCCAAACCCTAAAATACAATTCTTTTCATCTAGAGCATTATGAAAGAATCATAATTGTAGTGGTGGATATTTGGATAAAGAGGCGGATGAGTATAGAAACAATTTAAAAGGGGCAGAGCCAACATAAACTGTACCAGGAAATATTAAATTCCTCTTCTAAAATTCCTTTGTTTCAAAGTATCCTGGGAGTGAAAATTTCCCATGTTTTCCCCCAGTTCTGCTGTTCCTGTTTCTAATGTCTCTTGCACTTAGGTTTTCCTATGGCTGTGTCTAAGCTACCATTATTTTAAAAGAGGCATCCTGTTGAAACAAATGTTCCTGTCCTTGCTGCATTCTTTCAAACAATCAGCTAAGGTGAAAACATGGCAATGCCATGAGTGCTCATGGATGGCATAACCCAGAACAGCTCCTCCCTGCAATGCCTGCTCAGCTGCACGCACCAATGTCATCCCTAATGCAAATCCAGGCGGGCCCAGCTCTGTATCTGAATCCTTTCCTGGTCGTGAAAAGCTTGGGAAAGAAGGGAGACTCGTGCTCAGATAAAATACAGCATAAAATAGCTCAAAGCAAACACTGCTGCTTCTGGGAATATTTCTACACATAGAAACACCGCTTTGACTTTGAAGCAGATTTTTAGTAAACATCAAAGTAGATATTATTTCTCAAATATTTCAACTGAATCACAGGACACACCAATTGCAAAATAAAAAGCAAAAAGGTTGAACTGAACACCACTGTAACTAAAAACATGCAATAACTTGATCAAGACAAACAAATACTGACTTCCATCTGTCCCCACTAAATAACAAAAAAGCCCTGAAACATTTCTTTTTGCAGTATATTCAGATCTAACTTTGTATAAACTGGAAGAAGCAATTCTGTCACTAAGTGCATTTTGGTTTAGATGGAACACTTACTGTACGTTTCTAGGTTTTGACCACGCCATATTCTGTGTCTCCTTCAAGCCAAGTCTCAAACCATTCAGTGCACCAAATGCTGCCCCTAGTTGGAATAATATCAGTTATTACTGTTTAAGAAGAAAAAGAATAAACAATACTTGAAGCAGATATGGACAACAGAGTTCAGTGCATAAATTAAAATCAAATATCTCTTTACTTAAGACTAGAACAGCCAATGCCTTGCAGAACACGACATTTACAATCTCATCAGTCGCTGTAGTGCATAGGTGTTACCTGGAGGGCTGGCAAAAGGGAAAACCACAACCTCCTACCTGTCATACAACATCCTCCAATGGTAAAAAAGGCCAGCTCAAATCTGCCTCGAGTTTTGTTGGCTCCTGTGGGCAAGATAAACTCATCTGTATCCTGGGGGAAAACAGAAACAAATGCTTTTGTGTTTTCCAAGTCTAGTCCAAAATATAAACCACACTAATTTTTTTCTTTAATCCATGCAGTAAACTCAAGATGGATTAGTATTTCTGGAAAATTCTTGCCTACAGTAGCAGAGATGGATGCTGTATTAAGTATGAGAAAGAACTGTAAAAAGTTCAACTGACTGAGCACTTTTCCCCCAGCTCTGCTAACTTGTTATAAGTTACATCAGTCAGCCAAGGAACTCATACTGTGTGGGTTGTTTTTTAATGACTATTTGCTTGATTAATAATTACATCTTGCAGCAGGCAATATAAGCCTTCCAAAAACATTCCTGTTGTCTGATTACATAGCAATTTCCTCACTGAGCAACCTAATACAATAATGCATTACGCCTCCCACTACTCTGCTACCAAATAAAAACTGCCTCATTATGAAAAGGGATATTTTCTTGCACTGAAATAAGTGACCTATTTTAAGGATGTGGAAAATGCACGCAATACTCTCAAAACTAGTGATGCTCAGGCATGACGTATGTGAGACTGCTTTATTTTTTACTTGTCCATCTTTCTTCCACAGGGACATGCTGGTGTTCTTGCAAATCAGTGGTCTAAAAAGGTTGAGAAATGGCCTAGAGAAACTGTCCTATGTGTAGGGATGAGGTGTGCCAAGGCACTTCTCCAGTAGGAGACACTGAAGATGCCTGCTGTTGGTAAGACTCTAAAGCAGCAGATCTCTTTTAAGCTGCCCTGCTTTCCAGTCCCAGTCTTATCCACCCCTGCTCAACTGATCCATGACTCCAACAGCTGCAGGCTCAAGGAAATGCATTCTAAGGGGTTTTACTGGCCCACACTTCACACTGAACGTGAATGGCAATACAAGAAAAATTGCTGCTAAAATCGTGGATGGTGTTATTAATAAAATGAAGCTATAATATGGTTTCTATCCCGTGTAACTTAGACAGTTGGAGAAATCCAGTGTTTACACAAGTTAGCAGTTTCTGACAGTTTTCACTACTGTCTCAAAGTCAAGATGAAGTGATCTTTGTCTGTGTAACATCTGCGTTCCTAGAGACACCTCAAAAGCCCGTCCATCCTCTGGGCTTCTGCCAAAGGCTGACATGCAAATCTGTAACACCTGCTACTGCTGCAGGCAACACAGCATTGCAGAAAACATTCTTGTTGCATGCCTGCATTCACAGACCAACCAAAAATGTGGGGTTTAAAGTAACGAGTACCAGTGTACCATTTGTTATTATGGGAAGACCTGAAATAAAAGAGTCTCAAAAGAAAGGCTGACTTTCCTGCTGCATTCTGAAAATACACGGCCTTTAAACACTAGGAGACCCTCACCTCCCCACATGCACCTTCACAGAAACCCCAAATGTAAAGGCTAATGATTTCTTATACTCTGAAATATTAACTATGTCTTTTTCCTTCAGTATTTAGAATCCTAGGGACCTGTGGAGACTGTTTGCTGCAATCCCCATTGTTAAAAGAAGGGTCAGTTAGTGCTGGTCACTCAGAGCCATTCCCATGTCTTGTGATTCTCTAAGGAAGGAAACCCCACAGCTTGTATGGGGAACTTGTTCAGGCAAAAAAAAAAAAAAAAAAGAGGAATTCCCTTTTATTTCAAAGCACTTTGCTCTTACTTCAACATACTAGGGCTAAACATGAAGGGCAGTGAAGTGTTACCACAGACTGCAGCCTCTAGTGTTACATCAACAGGTATTTTTAGAACTGTATCATGTCATTAATGCCAACGGGTTTGCATTTAAAGCAAACGTCTCTTTTGTTTCTCAAGTCTCTTAGTACACCTTGTTCCAAAATCACTGCCATACCGTTTTTAACACCAGCATGTTCTCAAACAATCTGTACTAACTAAACAAAACAACTTCAGAGTGTTTTTGGAGAAATTCTAAATAATCTCAGCTTCTTTCTGACCACTCAACAACGGCAGCCACAGTACTGAACCCACTTTCACCGGAGCCATAGCTGGGGCTTCCTATCCTTCAGGGAATGTTACATTGTAATCTGGGCTACGACAGCTTCCAGGCCCCAGAACAGCCTGCAGAGCTTCCCCTTAAAAAGGAAACATGACCAGCACACCCTGGAACAAGGCACAGAGGTTAGCAGGTACTAGGCACCTGCTGACTCCTAAGTGCTAATTCTACAAAACTTCACCTTCCCAGATGAGCCACGTATGTAGAAAAATACTAAGTAAATGAAATCACTGACGTGCATCCTTTAACTTAACATTTTCTTCAACATTTTCAGCTACATTTAATATTGATGAAAAAAGTAAAACATTATTTTTTTTCCTTATGACAGCCTTGATTTATATTAACTGATGTTAGGATGTGCAAGTATGACAGCTACGTTACTCTACAGCATGAAATGTGAAGCTTTACTTCACGATGATCTCCCAAGGACAGGAATGCTACTCTCTGCACTATCGGCGCTCGTTTCCTTCCAGGTGTCGCAGCACTTCAAGATCTATTAGGGACAATACTGAAAAAATGGTTTCTTTCCACTGCTCTTCAGTTCAAGAGTTCAGCGCCCGGCACTGCGGGAGGTTTGAGGAGTTCATGTACGATCGTGCAAACGCTGAAACTGAGTTCAACCCGACCCAAACAAGCCACCTTCTCACCTGGACTAGGTACTTGGGGTCCAAGTTTAAATACGGTGACAACGGGCTCATCCCAGTTACTGAAAGGAAAAAACAGAGAACACTTCAACACCGATTCCTGTAGTAACAATTCACATCCTGTAAGCAAAAAGGGGCAGATCTCGTGCGTGGCAGCACAGAAAATTCTGCCGCGAGTTTGCTCGACTCCTTAAAAGGCGGCACCGGCAACTCCCGCTTAGGAGAGCGGAACAGGAGCGGCCGAGGCGATGTCCCCGTGTGGCGGTGTCCCTTCTGTGGCGCTGTCCCTGTGTGGCGCTGTCCCCGTTCCCCGTGTGGCGCTGTCCCTCTGTGGCGGTGTCCCCCTGTGGCGGTGTCCCCCCGTGGCGGTGTCCCCATGTGGCGGTGTCCCCCCCTGTGGCGGTGTCCCCCCCTGTGGCGGTGTCCCCGTTCCCCGTGTGGCGGTGTCCCCCTGTGGCACTGTCCC
>VWZN01022256.1:116050-180212 GCA_013396955.1 Regulus satrapa | reverse complement strand
GCGGGAGGAAGAGGAGCGGGAGGAAGAGGAGCGGGAGGCGGCCGGGCGGAGGCTCCGAGGGGCCGGGGCCGTCAGCGCTGCCCGGGGCCGCTCTCCCGCCCGGCGGGGCGGACTCGTCTCTGCGTTCGCTTCTCCTTCCAGCGCGTCCCCTGTACGCCAGCCCGGGGGGAGCTCAGGGCGCCCTGCCTCGCCTGCGAGACGGCTCCGGGTGCGAGATATTCACGCCGGGTCTGTGCCCGGTCCTTCGCCACTTTCCGCTTGTAGTGGAAATCATGGAAAGGAGGTGTGAGCCGCTAAGGGTAGCGTGTTCCGCAAGAGAGGGGACAAATACTGCGGGGAGAAATGCTTTCAGCGGGGCTTGTCCGGGCTGTCAGAGCGGGAGAGCCCAGAGTAATGACAGGGGCTCCCTCCAGCCCGTGGCTGCTCCTCCTGCCGCCTCACAGAGTTGTGTAGGCAAAGTTCCCACGTGGATTCCTCGGTTCTGTTTTCTGTTTGGAGCTAGCGCTGTTAAAGTAAAATTTTACTGCACCCCTTTCAGGAATAGAAGGGAATGGATAGAAGGGGAAAAGACCCCAAAGAGATTTGCTGTCATCTGCAGCTGATGAGTTAAACCTCACTAACCCCTGACTAAAAGGCAGCTTTGAGCAGATGATAATTTGGAGTTCGAGGTGTACACTCCTACAGAGTAAATGAGAATCTTATGAAAATTTCCTCAAAGGTAGATTGTAGGGGATGTTTTCTTTTATGGGAATGGTTTGAGGACTCTTGAGTAGAAATAAAGATGCCATTAAAAAAAAAATACAGTACAGTCTGGTTCTGTTGTTTATGCCGAGAATAAGCACGTGTTGTCTTTTTTGCCTCTTGTTTTCACCAGCTTATCTGTAGCAAAAATCCGTGCTGGGAGTATGAAAGTGATGTGTGTTACATTGATTGGGATTCTTACATGGCTGCTCAGATGTCCAAGCTCAAACTAAAGCCATTTTATTCTGTTCTGGTGCTGCTGCCATAATTTCTATTTATTGTGCTAACGAGCAAGTATTTCTCTCACAAGTTTACACCTCAAGAAGTAGTCAGCTGCCTTTGAAGAGGTTTATCTGTCCCATGTTTTAACATGTCTAAGTTCTTGTGTTTTGGGGTTGCTTACCTGTAGGCAATTTGGATTAATACTTCAAATGTTCGAAGAAGGAGAAATTCGCTAATCAGAATGATTGCTAGATTAAAATTTGGTGACTCTTTGGAAATAAAACTCTTTTAGTTGCTCAAGCCTGTTGTTGGTGTGCGCGGGGTGCAGCTGAGTGTTTGATTGTGCTCGGCACAGCTCTGCACCGTCCTTCGTGCCCTTACAGAGGAGCTGCAAATTACTTCAGTGTTTTCTGGAGATGCCTCCGAACTGTGAAAATGGTGGTACTCTCATGAGGGGGTTTGATAAGCAGCTGCCTGGAAGTGTTTGTGAAACAATGTCTCTTAGGTTACCTGAGCCGGCTTTGTTACAAGTTACACAACCTGCCTTGGGAGAGCTCTGCTGAGGCTTCCCCTGCTCGGAAAGCGAAGAGCCAGATCTGCTTTGGCGGGTTTGAAGTTCTGCAGAGCGATTGTTACAGTAGCGATAACTCCGGCGGGTCCTCACCCCGCTGAGGGCAGCGAGCCCGCACCGTGCGCAGGCAGCACAGGCAGGGGACGCTTTCTCTTGGCAAGTGGAAAGAAAGGGAATTGAAGCTAGTTGCCAAATTTGCAGGGTATCTTTAAATGACGATGACAAAACTAAAATACCCCTTCTACTAATAAAGAATGTTTTCCAGTTTTGAAAGAATTGCTTTGAGTTTTTTCTCCCTCCAAGTCTCAGCGTAATTAATTCACGTGTTGCTGTTCTGTTGAAAGTTTGTCTGAGCTGCAGCAACACACAGATAAAACTGGAACTGTGTTGGTAGTAAATCTGAATAAATTGTTTCCTTAACTTTGTTGCTGTTTAGGAGAGTAAGCATCGAAAAGCTTTTCAAACTCTTTAGGGATGGAGGAGATAGGAAAAGTCCTTTTCTGAGTGCTTGACACACTTCTGGAGCGTGCTGTGCTTATATGGAGCCTTATGTCTCACAGTGTGCCACATACGAATAAAGTTCTTGGATGGGTCCTCAAAGATGCCTCGTTGTTCGTTCTTTTTAAATTTTAAGTTATATCATGTTTCCTCTTTGTTCCAAAATACAGCAGAAGCTCTTGGGGCTCACTGTGGTGGTGATTAAAGGTAATGATAACAACTAGAATATTCAAGTTCCTTTGTTTGGCTTTTGGAATTCTGCACATCCACTGTCTGGTTTTTAACCTTTTAACTATGTTTTTTAAAAAAAGCTTGGATGAAAAAAATCCCACCCCACACCATGCCTGGAATTTATAAAGATGATTACAAAACCTAGAGCTGCTGACTGATGCAAATTAAATATTACATGTAGTTTTAATACCGCTAGTGTCTGGATGCTTCCTATAGCAGAGATGCTAACGAAGGCTTAATTCCAAGTGTTTTTATCTTCATCCAGTACAAGTTACCTTTTTCACGTGCAGTGATGTTGCAGTTTTATCGTGTTTCCTGTAGTAACAGCGAACTGTGGTTTTCCAGTTTGTAAACAGCGGACAATTACCAGTTGGTTGGAGAATAAAGGACCCAGGACAGCGGAGTCCAAAAGGTAAAAGGCACAGCCCAAACCTGTCCAAAAGGTGTGTTCTCTGGGAGGGCCTGGTGGCAGCCAGAGGGCGGGTTGCCAGGACAGCTGGCTAAATGGAGGCAGGCCCATTTCTGTGGCCTTGCTTGCCTTGGCCCATCCTCCCGAGTAACAAACGGATGTTCCCGGAGCACCTCACGGTTTACGTGAATAAATACACCTGCTCCTGCTTTTTAGTTGTAATATCAGACTGTCTTGGGTCATGTTCTGCTTTAATTTTTGTTTGATGTAAGGCACTAACAGCTGCAGATTTCCACTGATAGTCCTGTGACCAACTCACTGTTTTGTTACAGACAAAAATCTGTTTTAGTTTGTCTCGTTGGATTGCAGTTGTAGTTTGAACATGTGCAGCTTGATTTAATTACAGCCAGAATTTGCAAGTGCTCAAATGTGCATTGAGGGTTTTTTTTTTGTGAAAGATGTTACAAGTTTTTGCTGCTGAATGGTATCAGGTAAAGTTTGATATTTCTGACTCGTGTGGTCTTTCAGGAGTAGCGATTGCAAGGCTGCCTTAAAGTTATACTCCAAAGAATTTAACAGTCTGGTGCAGAGCACTGTCAGATATTATTTTCCTGTAATTGCAGTTGTAAATGTGCTGGTTTATTTTTCTTTAATGTTTACTAATAAATTGAGATTGAAGTCCGTAGCAGTGCTAAAAATAGCTGGGAGGACTTGTGATAGTGATTAATACAGAAGTATGCAGGGCTAATTGCAGGCTTACAAGTTCCACTAAATCAAGGATGTTAAGAGGATTCTTAAGGAGGGAATGAATTTATTTTTTTAAAATTCCCTTTAGAGTATTGCTCTTCTATGTCCTTCTCCATCCCTGCTGACAGATTAGCGCCTAGCCAACTTTAAGAATCAGATTTGTTGTGTAAACATTTCATGTGCCTTTCTATTGCAGTTAACATCACCATTTTAATTTAAATTTGTCTTTGTGTTAGATTTGATTTCTTAAGTTGGCAGCAGACATTGTCAGTACCTTTAAAGAGTCACTGAGATGGCAGCAGTATCGGAGCTCTCGATTTTGTTCATCAAAATTTGCAGGAATAAATGCATACATGGGAAGTTAAATTATCGTGAAATAAAGCCCTCTAAGATACTTTTGTTTTCAAATAATCATTCTGGGGATGAAGTTCCAAGCTATCATCTCTCCTTTTCCTGAGTGGCCTTTTAGAAGAGGGTCTGTTATGATTCATGGAACAAGTTAATGCCTTCAGGAATCTATAGTCTATTAAAATGTTCAGTGGCCGCATTTAGGATGGTATGGTAATTGTATATTTTCTTATTTAGTATAAATGGGGAACTGGGCAGTGACCAGACATGCTGGGTTTAGTGTGCTCAGTTTGCATTGGAAATATGCAGTGTTGTAACAATACATGCAGGAGAAGATATTGTTCAGAGTTGTGTATTCACCAAAACCAGTGAGGTTTTTTTTTTAAAAAATATTAATTAATTTTGTTTATCAATGCACTGACACATAAATTAGTATGTAAATGTGAAATGACTTTCTGACGTCAGGTCATACAAACCTCACTTCATTTCCCCATGTTACCATGTTTCTATTCTGCCCTGCTTTACACAAAGACAATTCAGGTTATTTTTCTCTTTAAAACCTCCTGATTTAATGTATGCTTTAGTTTTTATTATCAGTTTGAAATGTATTTTACAACTGAGCTTTTGTATGGAGGTTTTTGAAGTCATGGGCTGTTTATAAAAATAAAGAAAGTAACAGGAGACGGTGCACTGCTGTGCCCTCTTCTTTGATGAATTTGTAAGCTCTGAAGGAATGACCATAAAACCATATAAAAGCTCATTGCATTTAATGGAAAAAATGAACGTGGAGGATTTTATCACAAGTTATAATATTTTTTTTCATTTGAAGAAAATAGCTAAATAATAGCATCATAATGTTTAGATGTGAAGATAAGGTTAATGAATGACTGGATTAGATTCCTGAGGTAAGCAACTGATTGATCATCTTTGGAGCCTTAAAATGGAAACAGGTTGCTAGTGAGCTACAGTTTTCAGTGCAATAAAAACCTGTTGCTCCTGGTAGTGCTCACTTAGAGTAGAATGAATAAAAATCTGTACTTTCTGTTGTTTGTTTGTTGTTGTTCCTTAAAAATATGCACAAAAATTCCATTTAGAAATAAGACATTGAATTCCCTTACTTTTCTTCCACAGCTTACACAGCAAAATTAATAACAATACTGAAGCAAATTCTAAGATGACTTCCATTAAAAAAGAGACCTTTTGTGAGCATGATGTGAAAAAACTAGAGAATACTTGTCAGCAAAGTTATGCAAAAATATCTGTGGAAGTTGGTGTAAAGCAAGTAAATTTGTCTCAGACAGGCAGCATGTGTAACTGGGAGGCTGAGGAGAAGGATGCAGCCTTAGATACAGATCCTGTGCAGGGCCCGCAGCCTGCAGACCTCTTTAAAAATGCCAACATTGAACAGATGCACAAAACTGGCAAGCAGAGAGGCTGTGAGGAAAGCAGTGCCACTTGGACACAGAGGAAGTTATCAGCAGGCCGGCCTTCAAAACCAGGAAATTCCCAACCTTCCAAAGACCTCGAGACAGATGGACAAGTGGCTTCATGCAATTCACAGAAGCCGAAGAGTTGCAATTCTGTCTGTTTAATGGGTGAGCAAGAGGAAGGGGATGTAGTTCCGGAAAGTCCACTTTCAGATGCTGGTTGTGATGCCTGTATGTCTGATCTTGGAGGTCCTGGGAAACTGAGCAAGTGTCAGAGCAGTTCAGGGGACTCGCCTGCTTTTGAGAAAGAAAGTGAACCAGAGTCGCCGATGGATGTGGATAATTCTAAAAATAGCTGCCACGGGTCAGAGGCTGATGAAGAAACAAGTCCGTTTCTGGATGAACGAGAGGAGATTAATATGTCAAAACCTATAAACAAATCTTTAAGAATTCAATATGGGGATGCTGAGTTGGAGTCGAGGAAATCACGTTTTTCTGCCAAGGGCTGTGAAAGCTTTGAGGAAGTAGATAATTCTGCTAAAGAGGACAGTCTGCATGCAAAGGCACCTGGGATCTCTCCTGCTCCATCAGCAGAAAGCAAAGGTGCAAAACAGGGTGTGAAGAGAGACTCCAAAATCACTTCTCACTTCATGAGGATACCTAAAGTTGAGGAGAAAAGGTAGCATTCTGTCTGCTTCTTCATCTGTTTTTTATCATGCTTGGGAATTTCCTCTTTGGTGATAGAATTTCAGAAGTTGCTTGCATAAAGAGTTTTGCAAAATGTATTTTAAGATACAAAGACAACTGGTGTGAGATTGAAATAACTTTTAAAGGGGCTATTTGCAGGGGTTTTGAGGGATTTATTTGTCCAGTGCAATTCTTAGAATTCTTACTAGCTTGATCTGTCAAAAATAGTCAATCTGTCTTGTTGAACTGTAAGTGCTATTGATGCTTTAATTGAAACATGTGGAAAAATTCAATTTTGAGAGCAGCTGTAGAGATGTTTGGGATTTTTTTTGTTGATGTTTTTGGGTGGAGGTTTTTTGTTTGTTTTGTTTGGCTCTATTCATAATTCGGGAGAGAGAAGGACTGGTGATTACATTACAGCAATGGAAACAGGAGCCCTGAGCATGACATAGGACTGCATGCCAGGTGTTGTGGAAGGACAAAAGGATAATCTCTGCTCTGAAGACCTTAGATTTCAGTGGGAGCTGAGAAACTGAATAAGCATCTAAGGGAGTTAACAGAAACAGAAGAGCCCTGTATTTTGATATGACTGCAATTCTTTGAATGGACTCAAGTCCTTCAAGTAGGGCAATAAAGTAGTTTTGCACATCTTTACTGGGGCGTTGTCCATGGATAAGCAGATCCTTCTGGGAAGGAGCAAAGCTCTGCAGAGGAATACCCTGCTGTGCTGACCCGCTGCTGCTCTGTAAAGGGTTTTGTCAGCCTGTAGAGTGTTATGGTAGACGTGTCCTCGTGTGTCTTGGGGAGGGAAAGGTTGTTGTTGGTGGGAGTTCTCCCCAAATAAAGCTGTGGTCTGAGGCCGCAGCAAAGGCTGGCAAATAAATTGACTGCTGTTATTGTAACCCTGGGGTGGAAGTTGGTGTATTTGCCTATCAAGTTTTTTCAGTTGAAATAAAATGTTTCAATGCCTTGTATTTTAACAGCAGGAAAGAAAAGTGTGAATTCAAAGCCCAGAGGCCAGGAAGGAAGAGTGCTAAATACACCCCACCTCCTCTGCCGAGCAACAAGAAGTGGTTTGGAACCCCGATGGAGGAGATGAGGAGGATGCCGGCGTGTGGGGCCCGCCTGCCTCACCTGCGACCCTCAGCCAACCACACCGTGACCGTCAGGGTACAGTCATGCACTGCATTGCCTCCACTCAGAGCTCTGCCTCACGTGTTCAGTAGGGTGAAATGCCACGTGTTAGTCTTACATTCTGACATCCTGCTTGTAGTATTTATTGCCATTCCTTGCGAGTGGACTGGGGAAACGGATTTTTTCTGAAAATTTGCTATTCTGGTGCATAGGATTAGGATACTAAAGTCCAGAATAAACATAATAATGGTTTTGCTGCCTCTGTCTTACTGGGGCAGGCAAGTATTTTTGTTTTGTGGGGGGTTGTGAGTGATTCCTTGACTTGAGTTGCAAACTTTGGGAGTTTAAATACGTCTACAAGTAAAATTGGTCCTTACAACATTTTCAGGCTGTGTTTTCATTTTAATGTGATTCTGGTTTGGGTTCAAGACAAAAGGCTCAAGACAGTTAAGATATGGAAAAGACAAAGAACGAAGCGGCGTTTCTTGCAATTTTACTGCTTCATTTTAGATCAAATCTGATAAGCTTTCCTTTAATCATTTGGAGCAGTATGCAGTCCAGTTGTTGTTGGAACAAAACTTGACCAGAATACTATGGGGTGATGGATGAATCCTAACCAAAAGAAAGGCACACTGAGTTTAAATACGTGTTCTGAGAGCTAAAGGGCTGAATAGCAAATTAATCCTTTAAGAATGTGGTGGTCTTCTTTTTACTTTTCTGATGTTCTGGAGTAAACCTGAGCTATTGCTCTATCTATAATGAATCCTCATCCCTTTCAGTGTTAGGTTAAAAATACTATTTCTGCATGTGACTATGGTTACATTTGTAACTACATTTTAAAAATACTTGGATGAAAAGATGTAGATATTTAAATTGATAAATGAGGAAATCTTTAGCTGGTGATTGGATATATAGTAATTGAATATATTACCTTTATTTGAGTGTGCTAAGGTGGTGTTCTTTTCAGCAAGTATAATTAAGATTAACAGATGGATTTTTTTCTGAGTAGCTGTCATGTGATCAGTTTGTAGCTTTCCCCTTTCCAAACAGGATGAGAACTTTTGAAACTGTATTTTTGCTTACTTTTTATTTCTTCAGTTTAAAAACTTGAAAGTAGAGTCTGATTTTTTTTCCCCATCCTTCTGTGTTACAGGTAGATCTTCTGAGGGAAGGAGAGGTACCTAAACCTTTTCCAACTCACTACAAAGATTTGTGGGACAACAAGCATGTTAAAATGCCCTGTTCAGAACAAAATTTATACCCTGTAGAGGATGAGGTAAGATTAAGTGTTTGCAGTTGTGTGATCAAATAAGTTTGTTTCCACGTAGATGAATTTTCAATTTACTGCATTTCTCAATTGTCAGACTGACTATGGAATTAGAAAATCAATTCTGAAAAACTGGATTTTGGGTCATGATGCTTCAGCTAGAGCAGAAGAGTGTTTTGTTATTTTTTTTCCTGGTAATTGTTTTGCTTAGCCAATGATTTGGTGCTGTATATAATTCTGTACTTATATGGAGTGTAAACTTGAACTCCTTATAAGTGATATATTTATTTACCTATGTATTTTTATGTTATATATTTTGTGTGTGTGAAGCAATTTGCAGTTTCATCAGATGGGAATGAATGTGTAAGCACAGTTTGGTTATAATACTCTGTCAGGAATGGCTGATAGTGAGGGGTATCTGAGCGTTGTTCTGCTATACCACGAGCAGAGATCAGCCCTGCCTGCTTTGTTGGTCTGGTGTTTCTTGTCCCTGCTTGAGACTTGAGCATATCCACTGAAATACTTCAGACTAGGGTGGATATAATCAGCAAGTCTGTCCTGTGGTAAAAACTCTATAATGGTTACTGATACTCGACTCAGAAACAAAGAATTCTTGTAGCTTCTCTTAAATATACTCAGTCTTTTCACTTAACAATTTTACAGATGACAGTAAACGGGTCTTTATGCTTTGAATAACCTAATTTGTTTTGGGCTTTTACTTTAAAGAATGGAGATAGAACTGCTGGAAGTCGATGGGAACTAATCCAAACTGCCTTACTTAACAAATTTACCTGCTCACATGATTTAAAGGTAAGCCTGTCAGTTTGAAATCAAGTCTGTATGCATGTAAATACATTCAAGTTGCCTGTACATTGCCAGTGATTCTGGCTCGGTTCTGTTTGTTTAATGACTTAGAAAGATAAATTACGGAAACGTCTCTTCTGTTCAAGGGATTTCCTAAAGAATGAAGGTTCTTAATGAGTACTAAGTGTTACCAGTGAATTTATTCAGATTATTTAAGTGAATTGCCATTTTAAAGTCTACACAAAACTGTGTTTGTCTGGCAGTCTATGTGGTAAACATAGTGTGAAGGTTTTATGTAGCCAGACGGTTGGGGATGCACAGGTGAGAGTTGGAAATAGTAAATTTTTGCATCAGTTCACTCCACTAGAATCGCAATTCAAGCTGCTGACAAAAATCTGTAGATTTTGGAGACTAATGCTCTCTTGATAACTCCTACAGTTGTGCTGGCACAAGGTCTTGCAATAACATGAATATTGACTTGGAGCAGCTTAGAGTTGCTATTACGTTTTTTTGGGTGACAAATGATGTAATTTAGGTTATACCTGAAAGGCAGGGGAGGAGGATGCAAAAGCTATAGATACACTTTAAATTAACAAATAGAGCTTCCCCAGCAGCTGAGGAGACTTCCCTTGATATTATTTTATTTGGTA
The DNA here is from genome assembly GCA_013396955.1 of Regulus satrapa. Lineage (NCBI taxonomy): Eukaryota > Metazoa > Chordata > Aves > Passeriformes > Regulidae > Regulus > Regulus satrapa. Next base: position 170,476 of record VWZN01022256.1, on the reverse strand, counting down.
TTTTTTTCTTGTGAGTTTTGAAAGGGTGCTGTTGTTGTAAAGGGTCTGTGTAATTTTGCTGTGGTTCTGATTCTTTAAGTTCCCAAACTGGTACAACTTCTGCTGTATTGCTTTTATACCGTAAATGCCTTTTATTGGTGCTGTTAACAACAGCAAGCATGGGAAGGGGAACATTTATATTGTTTGTTGGGAGATATACCTTGTCTTATTTTGTGTGAAGCTTTGACTGAAGCTTATTCGTTGCTAAACCCAAAGCAGAGGCTTCAGTATCAAGGACGTGCTCTATATTAATAGAGCAAATTAAGTGTATGGATTTTGGTAGGCTCTGTGGCAGGTTTGAGCCACCAGATGGTGCTGTTCCTTCAACAAGGACATTTCCTAAAACGGTTTTTCTCCCATTAATAATTGTCTCTAAACTCTGTTTTCTTGTGCTTCTTCCTTAGGAGGCCATATTGAGGTACAACGTTGCTTATTCCAAGAAATGGGACTTCACGGCTCTTACTGACTTCTGTGAGAAGGTAAAATAAGTTGATTTAAAATAGGAAGAAAAGTAATATAAAACTGACCATTTTGCCTATATGTCTCAATGCTTTTGGCTCTATTTCCATTTTCACGAGTAAATATTTCCAGTTGTCAGATATCTAGGTGAGCAGCTATTTAGCTGGTAAGTTCAGCTGAAACAATCATTGTACTTTATAAACTGGCTTAATTTTATATTTTATATGTGTAATTTGGGTTCTTCAGTAACATCTAAGCTTCCTGTAGGTGAAGGGAGAAATGGCCTTTTCCTGTTTTATGACAAGCAGGTCTATTAAGAAATTAATATTTCCAGTGTAATGTTTTTTGGTTTTTAAAAGTGTTGGTCTTTTCTTCCTTTTTTGTAAAACTTTCATGTTATATTGCAGTGGTGTTTATAGAGACTGTGCTTTGCTGGTATAGCAGGAAAATTTTGTTATTTGGTGAGATGGTGAATATAAGCTGTATAGTCTTTGAAAGACTGGGATGGATTTTATGGATTCAGATATTAGGTATTATTACTTTCATGGGGAGGATGGAAAAGAGAAATGAATAGTAGGTCTCAAATGCAAGTTGGACTATTATTAATGTACATCCTGATTGACAATCAGAAACTATGTTAAAGCAAAATGAAAGATTAAATGAGATGCAGTAGAAATTGTTCTATTTTTCTTCAACACTTCAGAAGTACTTCTAAGACACAGATACTTGTTTTCTTGGGAGGGGCTTGCTAGGCTCTATTAAGACTCAGTGGAAACTAAATTGGATTTGAAGTGAATTTTGTTTGTTATGTATGTAGACAGATGTCTGCTTAGGCCGTGTGATCAGAGGAGCTGTGCTGCTCTCTCTGTTGCTTGTCTCCACTGTGTGTGGGGAGTGCTCTTTCGCAGAAGGAATTCTGTTTTGCTTGCAGCACAGTTTTATTACTACTGAAGAAAGGCACCTATAAAAACCCAGTGACATGGCTCCGTGGTAGGGGCTGTGGACAGTCAGTCTCTGCTCAGTCGCCTGCTAAGCAAAATGAGTTCACTCCTGTGTCACTGAAGCGTATATGCTTAAAATAAAATGTTTTAAAGCATGAGTGCTGTTCAGTTAAAAATCTGACTCAGGAACGTACCAAATTTGCATCATATTGCTACAAGCACAACTGAGCTTGTCCACACTGTGCATTTGGGATTTTGGAAACTCTGGGTGATTAGATTCAGAAATCATCAGCCAGAGAGCGTAAGTAATATCAGCTGTCTCCAGAGGAGAGGGAACAATAGGGAAATAAACCAGAGATCAGACGTCAATCTTTCATGAGGATGAAAAGGAAATTTCTGTATCCTGGGAATGATGATTTATTTGTGTGGTGGTGCTCAGATGAAGGGAGGAGATGTATTTCATACACAGATTTTTGACCAAATTAAAAGAGTGTGCAGCAGTATTTTAAATAAGAAATGGTGAATAGCTTGTGACAGAGTCTCCTCCTGTAGACCACAGGAGCAAAAGCAAGCTCTGGGTTGCTTTGTTGAATGTATTGAGTTTAGTGAACAGGAGAATATGTGGAGGGGATAGATTTTACAGAGAAATGCTTGAATTTTTCTGTTGTAAAAGGATGTGCGAACTTTTCAAATTTTGTAAATTAACAAGGCATCTGCTTTCAGAGAATGCTTGCAATCTAAGTGGGCAGCTCGTGTGCCAAAGTTGACATCCTCTGTGGCAGTAACCTAAACGTACTGGCTGTGGTGAGCAGTAGTGCTTTTGTATTTTTTGTGTTTGCAAGTTAATGATTAAGGGCTTACCACTGGCCTGCGTATTTTCGTGTTTATCTCCCATGGTTTTGAGGGTACAGAAGAGCTGTTTCAGCTCTTTGCCCAGCCAAGGTTGAGGGGATTGGTTAAAAGGAAAGCTAGCCTGAGTAACCAGCCCAAAGGGAGTGGCAGCAGCTCAACAGGAGGAGATGTGGTTACAAATATATATTAAAAGAAAAAGATTAAAACAGAGTCTGTGTTTGTCAGGTATGTATTTATATCATTAGGCACTATTGACTTTCAGTGCCTGCTTAACCAAGGATTTTGTAGTCTGATTTAGAAGGGAGCTGTGTCTGTAAATCTAGAGGTGTTTGTTTTGAGGATTATTCAGATAATAGGTCTTCAATAAGTCTGTGTTTGGTTATAAAGTGCCATTTGTTATTTTATCTTCTGATTATGAACACAGCTCACCTCATCTATTAATCTCTGTCATCGTTATTAATAATAAATTAAATACTGTCATCAGTCTTGCATTGGGCTTCCTAATTTAGGTAGCTCCTTGCAAGTTATACTATCAAAATATGCATTATTTTTAAACACTATGAGAGTCAAGTCAATTTTCTTATAATAACAATAATTACCAGTTTATTTAGCTTAGGTTTATTTTTCCTTAAGATGAAAACGCTCTCAGCTTTCTTGACTAACAGGAAATAAATATCACGTACGTGAACCAAGATTTTTTTTCTGGAACAACACAGCCTACAGGTTCTGCAGTTCAGTCAAAGTGTTGTCAGAAGAGGGAGCCCTCACACTTCTCAAAATACTCTCTTGAATGTCAGTTAATATGTGGAAGTAGTTTGTACAGTGAAGTAAATGGGGAAATTTGGATTATTTTCTGTTTCTTTTGACAATTTCATAGTACTTATAGATAGAACATAGAACTTGTTCATAGAACAATATATTTAAAGATCTTGGTGTCTGTTTACTTCAGACATCTGACTGTTTTGCTGTTCTCTGCAGGATTTCCACAGTGTTGTATTAATTTGTTTTGCCATCAGTCTGTTGATATTGGCATGCATACTTCGGATTTCTTCAAGTCATTACTTTGTTGGGTGAAAATTATTAGTGCTAATATTTTTCCTTGTATGTGCAAAATTCTTGTTGCTTGGAAGTCATCCTTGCATCTGTTTTCCCAGAACTTACCTAGAAGCCAGGAAAGGGTAAGCAACAAGCAGAAAGATATGTGAGGGAACCACTGTGGATGGAGCTGTATTGGAACCCACAGTGTGTTAGAGATGAGCTTTATTTCTGGGAACAATGATGGGCTGGATTAATTACGTGCTTTTGCTCAACAGTGCTATTCATGGTAGTAGTTTTTTGTTTTTCTTTCTTCCAGATTTGCTATTCCACTTCTAGGCAAAATCAAGTTGTTTTTCTTTTTCCCAAGTGTGTGAAATAAAAGTCTAGTTAAGTCCTTCTGGGCTTATGCCTGCGACTAATCTGTGACAGCAGCAACTTTATCTAAAGGGAAAAGGGCTCTCTCATTTCAGAGAATCACGTGGTCTGCTGCTCTAGATCGGGCCTTCTTATGCTGGACATGCTTTGTTTTTATTATATGGCTTGAAAGTCTCTCAGAGCTGAAGCATAATTCTTGTCAATGAACTCTTCCTCTTATTGCTTGCATCTGTCCTGCCCTTTCAGGAACAGGGAGTGTTTAAATCTGAAAATGGCATGGACCAAAGATTGAGCTTAGGTAAGTTTGTGTGGCACAGGCAGTGATTGTCTCTGAGCTTCTGCAAGTGGTCTGAAGAATGGATCACAATACATCTTGCAGGTACAATATAGTGAATCCATAACTATATCTAGTTTGTCTGGAGTCTTTGATCATCTTGGTGGAAAGTTTAGGAAATGGAGAAGATACAGGGAGAGGAGTCAGGAGTGAAGCAAAGGTATGTAATAGTTTCCTTATGAGGAATGTCTACATAAGTTTGAATCATTTCACCTTTTCATCTGAGTCGAGGGACATGAGCAGTAGGTATAACAGTGCTGGCCAAAAGAAATGTAAGGGAGGGTAAGGGGAGATGGCTGTCCATTCTTGCAGAGCAGCAGTTAAGGGACACCAGAAGAGTGTTCTTAGCAGGTAAGGGTTTCAACACCAGACAAAAGTAATTATTGAATACTCAGTAGGGGGCTGTGGAACCCCTTGTCAGGGGAGCTAAAGGATGCTATGGCCTTATATCAGGTTTTGAAGGAATTTGGAGAAATTGCTGTTAGAAAGAGCTCATTGACACCCACAGAGATATTTTGGTGGACTCTGATTTCTGGAACTCTGGAATTTCTGGTACTGATGACTGCAAGTGAGGAAGTGCTGCTGATTACTTGTGCTTCTTGCTGTTAGACTTTCCTAGCACTCCTTTGCTGATGTGCTTTCATTGTGCTGTTGTACATGGAACTGTTGTCCATTTTTACATTCTAATGGCTTGGCTGGGGTGAAGCTGAGAGCTGAGACAAGCAGCCTTTTCCTGCAGGGTCTGTTTTTGCATGGTGTGCAGCATGGGATGCTGCTGACAGAACAATATGGCATCTGTACAGTAGACTTGTTAGAGGCACAAATACTAAAGGTCAATGTAAATGCTTAAATCACTTAAGGCACTTACACCTTTCAAAATTTGCTTTTCCAGGCTCTCTTTAAACCCTTGGTGCCTACTTCACTGAAGTAGGAATAGTTAAAGGGGATGTGCTACAAGTATCTTTACAAAAACACTCTCCACTGTGTAATACTCAGTTTCCAACTGTCAGATTTGCTTCTAGTATAAAGAAAACCATGTTCATGTCTGCAGTGTCTGTGTATGGATGCCTTGTGGTCTTTTTGTCTTTTGAGAAGGGTGTTTGAAGCCAATCAATCTATTTAGTGGCATATTTGCTGTTGATTCCCATGTAAATTCAGCATTCAGGAAAAAGAAGCTGTATAACCTTTACCTTTGGATTTTTCTATGAGATTGAAAGAAAAATAATGATGTCTAAAAAGAACAGTCTCTTCCCTTCTTTATAGTTAAGTACAGAGAAGAACCTTCAGTATGAGGGAAGAATTTACCAGACTACTTTCTCTGTGCTTCTCTTTCTCCATTTCCATTCAAGCATGAGTTCACTGGTTTTAGTCTTAAAACTGACTGTTAGCAGTTGGGGGATTTTTGTGGTACAAATCTCAGCTTATTCTAAAATCTGATAAAAAGCTATGTAGCAAGACAACAAAGTCACTTGGCAAATGGAAGGAATATATTGCTATTTTTCTGCACCCTTTAAAAATACTTATCTTAGAAGTACAGCTGTAATTGGTTTTGATACAGATTAGATTAGAAAAGGAGTTCCATTTCTCAATTCTTTCCACTGAATCTTATATGATGGATACTACTGCATGCTGGAACCTTTTAGGAGTCCAGAACAGGTGGCTAGTGAGATTTTGTTACTGTCTGCTTTTACATGCAAGTCTCTATTTGTACGTTTTTAGAACTTCACTTACTGTCTTCTTAAAATTTTCCATAAATGTAATTTAAAAGCACATAAACTAAGTAATAAGATAAATATGTAAAGAAATTGATCTATAAATACAACTTTTTCCTATTTTCCTCAAATACCACACATCCATATTATATATTTTGGTCTTCCAAAAGTCTGGTTTTCTTTTCTTGCAAAATTGAAGTTAACTCTTGTATTAGAAATGGGTTTTTGTTTTCACAAATCCTTGTCATTTTAATTTTGGCCTAGCAGTATTTGTATGGGTATGTGCACACACACTTTCTAAGATACCACTTTTTCTACTGCAGGTGCTGTGTGCAGATTCCAGAATATAAGAGAATATTCTGACGATGAGGAGTGATGGATCTTGTTACAATGAGTCTTGCTAGTCAATGCTTTACACTAAAGAATAATTCCAGTAAATAGAAGAATAAATAGACGTATTTCACTGGAATAGATGTATTTCACTGGAACACCTAGCACATGTGTATTGCTGATGTGGTGCAAACCTGTAAAACCTGGGATAAGATGTACAGAATATGCTTAGTGCATTTTTTGGCCAAAGTGTAGCTTCTCATTTAAATGTGTACCACCCAGCATACCAGCATGTTTGGCCTGAACTTGTTACTTTCAGGAAATGTCAGATACAGGTAATTGAGTTAAGATAGAGCATACTAAATGGTAGAGAACTGAGCAAAACAATCAGACATGCAAATACTGGCTGTGTGTCTGCTTCCTCTCCAAGAAGCATTGGTTGCATTTTGAGATAACTGAATAAAATTAAGAGCTGTCTTGTCAATGAAATACTTCAATTGCAGAATTGCAGACAGCCACAGAACCACTCAGCCTTTGTGGAAGCACTTGTGTACAGTCTTATCTTTAATAACCTCAAAATCAACTTGAGAAAATTTTCAAATTACCTGGGTAATTTTGGAACGTACGGTTCCAATTTTTTTACTGTTTTTTTAAACTTTCATCTAAAAAAAATTACTATAAATGCAACATCTGAAGATGATGCAAATGCAGTATAGCTTAACTGGATTATGGTTGAGCTCTAGATTTTCCTTCATTCAAAAAAGACCAAACACAGAACACTGCTACAGTTAGGTATGTGCAATTCTTGGGAAATCTTGATGTTCTAATAAGGTTTTACCCCACTCCTGTCTCCTCATCGGTCTTAAGAACCAAGACAGTCTTTCCTGTTTGTTTTGTTGTTCGAATGTCCTGCTTGAGAAAGTGATTGCTGTAATCAATGAAACTGGAATAGAAGGAATTTTGAAGTACCAAATTGTTCTGGTGACTGGGTTTTTGATAAATCATTTTTATAATTGTCTGGACAGTACTAACAGAAGTGAGCATTGTATAGAGATGTCAGCACTACAAATGTAGGCTTTTAAGCAAGAAACAGAATGTCCCAAGGCTGAAAATAACCTATCCATTGCTCCCTGTTGGATTTTACTTTAGTCCAGATGTTTTCAAGCAATTTTCATTACATCAGATTACCTTTTTAAAATCTAAACTGAAAAGATCTTTTGAGTGTGCCATGAAGGGTTTTCTTTTCGCAGCAGCAGAGAGGAATTTATTCCCATATTGAACAAAAGGTGAGCTTTTCTGTGGTGGGGGGAATATGCATCTTGTACACGTTCAAAAACATTAGAAACTAAGCATTGTAGAGAAAGAACATTGAGTTACAGGCTTGTTCTTAGTTTTCTGTACTGTCTTGGCAGAGCAGTTGAGTATTTTTTAAGTAGTGTTTTGTAAGCACTGTCGCAATGACTGTTGAGTTAGAATTGTCAGGGAAGGGATAGCTGCACATTGCAGGTGCAGAGATATCATTATTCTGTGTCCCAAGGGTTTGTGGATACTCCATGCTTTGGTAAAGAACTACGTAAAGATTCTGAGCATCTCTTTCATAGGTTTTCACTGTATTGAGAACATTCTTGTTTGAAAAACAAAAGAAAAACCCCCAGTAAATAAAAAAAAATCTGGGTTTAAAGCCTGCTTTCTATATTGGCTTTGTTTTGCTTTGGGGTCAGAGGACTGTTGAATAGGTTTCTTTACTTCCATTGGATTATGTGTAAGTTATCATTTATCTGTGCTCACCTGTGTATCCCAAATGACTAAGAGAAGCTTCTTTTTGTTGTGTTGGGGCTTTCCTTAGCTGCTCAGTGCTTTTGGATTTTTTTCTAAATTTTATTTAGAATATATTAAGCTGTTAGAATATAAAACACCTATGAAACAAACCCTGATGGTCCAAGCTTTCAAGAGAAATGCTCACAGAAAATATGTACATGGAGGTAGTGAAGGAATAAAGAGGCATTGCCATTTTTTAGGATGACTATGAAATATAAATGGATTGTAACTATATTCCTGGGTTCTTTTCTCCTTTCTTTTCATCTGAAAAACTGAATTTGCTTATATGGCTTCTTTGGACAGTTTGTTACTGCTGCCATGCATTCTTTAAAGAACAGGTGTACATAAGTGGCAAGATGTGTACCCTCAAGATGTTCTGAGGGTCTTATCTGGCTAATAAAATAGTAATTACCGGATATTTTTATTTAATTATTGGTCATTCTGAGCCTATGTAATACTGACAATCAAGCCAAAAGTGGTTGGTTGGTTATAAGGTTGGTTGGTTGGTTACAATAGGTGGGTTAAAATCTGCAGTGGTGTAGTTTTATCTTTATTTGATCCCTTTTTTTCCCCCCTTCTGCCTGTCCTTGACTTTTTTGGTTTGGTTTGGTTTTTTGGCACGTTAAAGAAAATACAGTTTTCTTAAAGGTATTAGCTGTGTTGTCTCGTGAAGCTTTTCGTGCCAAGGTTTCAAAAGTGGTTGAAGAATGTATTTAGTATCTGAAGGCTTTCAAATGCTTCTACACTGTTTTTTGAAAATGTTTTATAAATCACAGCAGTAGTAAATATTTTTCCTCCATTACGGTATTCAGAGCGATAAAAGTTTCAAATGAGCCTGGAATCAGATCACTTTCACTCCTAACTCGTATCAGGCAGGTGAAGGGTACTTTACTTTCCCTCATGTTACAGCTCTTTTGGAGAGACCAGGTCACTGGTCTCTCCACTGCTCTACTTCCCTAGAATAGCTCGAAAGGACTTAGAAAGCCATGTTTGGCTTTTCATGCCAGGACCCCACCACTGCTTTGGAAATTGGCTATGGCGCTTCCACCCATGGCAGAATCACCCTGCAGGAGCAGAGAGGTAGAAGCTATTGGTGGCCTGAAGGGTAGTTAAAATGACTGAGGTTAGACTTCCAGCTCCTTAGAAGTATAATCTGGGCTTCTAAAACCATTAAGAGGAGATTGAAAAATAAACACACATTCTTCTCTCAGATTTTATTTAGAATGTTTAAAAGCTTTGAGAACAAAGCAGCAGTTTTTAAGGATGATACACCTGAGAGATTATTCCAGGGTTGGATTGGCAGAAGACATGAATGAACCTTTGGGGGGAAAAAAAATTAAACTAAACCAAATTAACCTCTGCCTTGTAAGCTGTCTTCTTTTTTCCTTTTGAAGTGTCAGTTTGTGGTTTTGATAAATGTCAGAAGCATTCTGGTTCTCAAATAAGATGCTTCTCTGCATAATCCAGTGTTACGGTTTCTTTCTTCTTTCCTCCAAAGATTACTTTGTCCTTCCTTTTGTTTCTAATCAGACAAGCCTCAATAAATGGGATGGATTTGACAGCTAAGTGTGTTTTTGACTGAATTAGTTTTGTAAGGGAACTGGAAGAGGCAGATGAGAGTATTCTTTCCTGCGGTTTTGGAGGTTCACTGACATGATACATTGGGAACTAGAATGCACACACACCACACTCCCTCCCCACATTTCTTCTATGTTTCAGTTTTGTTAATATGTACAGTATTTGATATTATGATGACAGTGTTTTATAGAGGCATGCAGCCTGGTGTCTCTCTCTGGGTATGAGTATGCTGATAGCTGTTGCACAATGCCTTTAAGTAGAATTGATCTCCCTGCTCAGAAAGAAAGGCTTTGTATAGTGAAGAGTTTTCACATAATAAAGCTTCTTTTGGGGATGTAATTTAAATAGATTAATTTTAAAGTCACCTAATAAGAACTTGTGTGGGCCATTTTGTTGTTTTTATGTTGTTTGTTTAGTTGTTTTTCCCCAACTGTTCCAAATACCAGATTGAGAAAGTCTGCTCTTAGGATTCTGTACCGTTTAAAGGCGCCTGTGGCAAGGATTAGAAGAAGAGAGGGACATTGCCAGTCTGAGGTTGGTTACTTTCAAGTAAAAGACTTCAATGTCATAACCAGCAACCTCGTTGATTTATTGGCTCTGTAGAGTTCTAGTCATGGATTTAGACTTCACCGTGTTTAAGTGTTAAACATTATGCAAAAAGCACGGGACTTTTGGAGGGGACAGGACAACAAGGAAATAAGTACAGGCTGCTCTGGAAGGAAGAGAAAATGAAAACAGTGCAGTAAAGGAGCAGATGCCTTTTGTGATTGAGCACACTCAGGTGTTTAAGTGTCTCATAGTCATGGAGCCATTTAGGTTGATAAGGACCCCGGAGTTCATAGAGTCCAACATTAACTCTATGTCCCTAAGCACCACATCCACACATTTTTAAAATACCTCCAAAGGAAGGTGTTTTCAGCTTTGAAGTACTTAATGGGCCTCAAAATATCCAATAAAAATATAAAGAAATATTTTAAGACAAATTGAAGATAGCAAAGAAGGAAAAAGACAAGACCTATTCCTATAATTAGGAGAATGAACCTACTGTAAACAGAGTACATACAAGTTATTTGACTTGTTCAATTATTTAGTTCAGCATTATCACCTCTTAACTGCATGATACCTTACATTAAAATAATTTGGAAACTTGTTACTGGAAAGTTCAGTGTAGTAACTGTAGATAGTTCAGAGCATTGCCAGCATGAGGCATTATGGCAGCTGTGAAGGAAAAAGTCAGGAGGTCAAAATCCATTAGAATTAGGAAATAAGAAGCATGCAGTTTGAAGGAAGCACTCTGGTTTTCCTCTTCATCCTTAAGAACATGATTCAGCTGGTCCTTATCCTGCCACAAAAGTTAATGTGGCCATATAAAACCAAGCAAATTGAAAGCATTAAGCCAGTGCTGTCTTAGCATGCAGGCTGCCTGTTGGCATGATGGCTGTATACCTTCCCATGTGATGGATGGAGCCGTCCAAATTTGTGTACCCTGTGGGCAGTTTGTTTGCTTTGATGAGCTGTCAGATTTAGATTTAAACTCTCTACCATCACTATCACCCCACGCTACCTCCGATCCTTCTTATTAGGCCTGTCAGGCAAATTCGTCCGCTGCGCTTTGGAGGACGGGTTTGTAGTGACAAGAGGCCATTACTTACAGCCGTGTTTAGTCAGGCCTCTTCGCTGCAGGATAAATGTTCATTTTGCTAAATTGCAATGCAGGGTTGGCCAAGAGCTCATACCTCTGCTGTGGCTCGCTGAGCCATTTGCATTTAGGAATTGGAGCCCTAAGTCCTGCTCATTTAATCAGTCACTCCAGTGAAAATAGTGATGGAATTGCCAGATTATTTCGTTGGGAAAAAGCAAGTCATGCTTTGCAACTCTGACTCCATATACTTTTCCTTCAGGGTATAACCAGTGTATTTAATTCCTACATATTTTGTGTTATTGGAGCACAGAATAAAGTCAACACTGTATTTATGTTTTTGTTTCAAATACTGAAGGAACCTGTGAAGGACAGTAATGCATAATAAGGAAAGGAGAAACCGATCAATTGCTTAAAACCAAAATTGCTACGGCACTTAAATGTATTTTCCTTTATGAAAAATTGTAGACAAACGTTTCATATTAGAGAATTCCTTAAGTTATAAAGCAAATGTTGGTTCCTTTAAAAATGGAAACTCAGTCCTTTCTCTTAATGCTTGCAGAGTTGTAGCCTTCAAAAAGTTGTACACAATTAAAAGGGCATAAATGAATTCATACAGACATTCCTGTACTAGAAGATTTACTTACAAGTGAGGTGCTTTTTTTAACAACTTCCTTCTGCCTAGAACATTCTTGCTTTTTCAGTGGGAAGAGTTGGAACTGAGATCTGCCTTTGTGATCAGTCATTGACAAAGGTCATGGCTGATTCTTTCTCATGTACCGCCCACTCTGCACACATCTAATAATTCAATACTTTTTTGTAGGCTGCTTCAACTTACTACTAATGGGCAGACTACCCCCACCTCCAGGTCATTTTTCTGTAGAATCAGCAAGGATCTCAGGAGATTGTCAGATGAACATGGGAGCTGATGAAATGTGGTGTGTGGGGCGATGTGTGTGTGTGTGGGTAGAGCTCATCCTTCTTTCAGCGGCATCAAATACATAGAACATGTAACGTCGCTCTAAGTGTGCTGGATTTTACATCAGTAAAATGTCACTGCTTCCTGAAGAGAGTTGCCTCCTGAAGAAATCTTCCCTCCGTTCTGTGACCAGGTGTTCTCTCTACTGCTGCTAGGTTCTCCAGGTTGGCATTTGCATCGTGGGATGTCTGCCAGATGTAGCTGTGTTGTCAGCACTCCATGTCCTGGAATTTCTTTTACTTTCCATGACTGAGTGCTCCTTTTTAGCTGCTTTCAAAGCCTGAAAAGACTGTCGCAGTTTAACACCAGGCTCTGTGCTGCACTCAGCACAGCTGAGAATATGCAGTGACAGTGGTGGGTCCTCAAAGCTGCACCTGTGATGGTTTGCTGGGTGAGTGGTCAAAAGAGGCTGTGAGGGCCTAGCAGCCAGAGGTTTGCAGGTGTATTTATTGATAGAAACCTCGAAGGAATGTTACCTGAACGTACAGGAAGAGTGTATGGGCAGACAGGGTAAATTAGTTACGTGGATGTGGCCATTTGATAGAGAACAGTGCTGAGTTAGGAGTTTCTTGACAAGGTCAAGATCACTGTGAGCTCACAATGATCGCATATTTGAAGTTGTGGGGTCCTTGTGGCACCCAAAACTCTTAAAAAGTCACATAATTCAATGTAAGAATAATCAGAAGTCAACGAGAACAATTTTGGGCAGTAACACCACTAAATTTTGACCCTTTTCATTAGTGAAGATCTAGTAAAACTCAAGCATAGAAATACTATAGAAAAGAAAGCATACTTTGGTACATCATTAAGAAGGTAAGAAGAAGGAAAAGTAGGATTTCAGAGTAGAAGAAGTGACCTTTATAGTTTAGTATTCTGCATGAGAGCTGAGCTGTGCAATTGCTGGCCTGCCTCTGTTTTGGGAAGAAATTGTCTCACACTATTATTATGTTGTTTCCAAAGAAGCATAAAGAAAAGGTTGAAGTTTTGACAGCTGTGACAAAGTCCGGTGCCATAATCTGTCACCAGATAAGTGATACTGTATAGTCTGTGGCAGTCAGCAAAGCACAGCAGCCACATTTATATGTCAACTCTAAAAGAGAGGAAGTGTTACCCGAAGGGAAGAGAATATCAGAATTTGACAGCCTGGTAGACATCTGAGGTTAAATGTCAGTTTTTGAATAGCTGTAACTTACGTATTCATTTTATGGGTTGAGATCTGAAATTCCTGACTCTAAATGCTGATTTGGTTACTTAATGGCACTTAAAAACATTGTGCCTAAGAGCAGAGCAAATTTTCCTGCAGAGCAGGCAATGTTAAAGGTTAGGTCATAGTTTTCAGGGTTTGACTTATGCTGTGTAAATATGAAGGTGCATATGTAGCCAGCAACAGGAGAGAGAGATGCATCGTGCTCATTTCCCATCTTAAAAATAAATTTACTTTCAGAAGTAGTTTGTTTATTACTTGGATTCTTCCTCATTTCAAATGATTTTCATGTTTCCTGGACTTGCTGTTCTTTGTAAGTTCTTGTTTTATTTTAAAACTTTATATTAAACCCTCATTTTTTTGCTTTCACAAGCAGCATACATAATGCATAGAAAGTAACTGCGTAGGTCTTGGCGTTGTTATATTGACCCCCTTTTCCCTAACAGAAGCTGTGCTTTGAGCAGTTGTTTGTTTTGGTCTTTTGGTTTTTAACTCCCTGAGTGCTCTTCTCCCTTTATATTACTTGGAGCAGGAGACAACAGAGCCAAGGTATTTCTATAGTATATTAATCATCTCGGAAGAGCAGAAGTTTTTAGCCTTCAAACAGTATTTTTAGTGTTTACAGGGATCAGTATGTCTTGACTCAGAGGCACCCATATTTTCCTCTTCTTAAGCGAATTGCCAGTGTCTTTTTTTATATTCTGAAATCTATGTGAAACTTTCCATTGAAATGTGAATTACAAAGCCCTAATAATATGACTAAAAAGATCTCTTCCTGTGATTTCACAATTAGTCTCAAGTGTTGTAGAGACTAAAGTTGATAATATCTTCATGCTGTTTCATCCATTCTGTCTGCAGCAGGTTTTGTACAAAACTGGTAGCAAATCACTCTTTAAGTATTACTTGAAAAATAATACTGTGTAGTTCTAAAATCGCCATCAGAATTTTGAGGATTTTAGTCTAGAAACTGCTGGAAAGTAACGGTCTCAAATACAGATTCCAGTATGGAATCAGGATGCAGGGGAAGGACGAGGGAGTCAGACAGCTGAGCTGTGAGCTTTGTCTTCTGTTCCCCAGCTGTAATACAAGTTGTGTGTTCTCTCTGCTTTTTGCCTTGAGTGCAGCAGGCAAATCTATCAGCCACTCACATCTGGTGCCTGTACCCACAGATAACGGGAAAAACTTCCACAGCACAGGAATGTGCTTTTCTCAACGTCTCCCTTCAGCCTGTTCATTCAGCAGACCGTGAAGAGTTTTGAGGCTTTTGTGTTGCCTCACGTAGTGCAACTGTGCCACTTCATGTTGCATTTCTTTTTATAACCTCCTATCCTAGCTTTTCTTAGAAGAGAATTGCCCATCTTAAATAAATCTTCGCATGTTTGAAAAACAGGTGTGTGACAGACGAATAGGCATGCAGGTGGGATCATCCAAACCCTGGGTGTGGGATGTTAGGCTCAGAACTGGCAGTTGCAACTGGGAGATCCTGGACTTGCAGTGAATAGATTGGCTTGGTAGGCTTTGGCAGCCAGACAGTGTCGGGAGGGAACTGAGAGCAGGATGAGAAAGGCTTGGTGTGGCTTGTTCTCGGGTATAAGAGCTTTGAGAGGCCTTGTGAAACATTGGTGTGCCCATTTGTTTTCAGTGTGGTCAATTCTGGTCTCCCCTTCTCAAACAGTATGCTGGAAAAGAGGGTGAGGCAGCTGAAGGAGTCGTGGTCTCAGGCGTCCTGCAGGAAGAGACTGGAAAGATTGCAACTTCAGCATGTGGGGCCTGCCAGGCTGCACCTGTTACGTAACAGTGGCTGTAGTCCTTGAGGGAGTGGTGGAGATGGATGACAGAAAATGACCAGGATTGCATCCTCTTGCATAGGATTTCCTATTGCTGCTGCAGGGGCTCACTGATCTGAGGCAGGAGTGCATTTTATCTGTCCTTAATAGGAGGATGTCACAGGTACTTGTCTTGGACTATGACCTGAATATGAAATTTGAGTAAATCATTCCAGTAGTTCTGTGGTTAGGTAGTGATTTTTCAGACGAAAATTTGGTTCATTGCCTTGGAAAGAGTAAAATAATAACTTATTCAAGCTTCCTTTAAAGGGCATTTGGTGCCATGTTTCCTCAACTGAACTTTTGAGACTTGTTTCTGTATCTCAGTCAGTGGATTATTGCAAGGTAAATTCAGTGAGGCACTACTGTGAAAGTGTTACAGATCTGGCATGAAGCTAAGAGGACCTGGTTTTTTTCTTATTTGTTTTGCATGGTTCCTGTTTTCACAAACTTTTGATTCGATCATTATTTCTGAGTTAAAAAGCTTTTTTTTCCTTCTTTCTTTTTAACAGGTTCTTGAAGATGCAGAGGCTCAACATCTGTTCCAGTCCATTCTTCCTGATATGGTGAAGCTGGCGCTCTGTCTCCCTAGTATCTGCACCCAGGTAAGCAAACACAGGTAGCTATTGCTCTGTGGCAGAGCACTCCCTGCAAACTGCAGCTGCTGTCTAAGGTAAAAGCATCAGGGTCATGTTATGTGTTATGTTCTTAATAAAAGTGTAATTTTTGGGTTGAAGATCTAGGGAGCAGAATGGACAATGTACATCTGGAATTACGTAATAGAATGTAAAAAAATGTAAATCTCACTGTCACAGTTTTAGCCTGAACTTCAATAACACTTTCCTTTCTATATGCTGAGGTTGCTTCTTGCATTTCTTAAATAGAAATGACCATGCAACAAATGAGGTTGTAAAATCACACTTAGAAACTGGAACAATTGAATAATCTAATTTAGTTTTTCATGTCATTCTGATCTAATTTTTTATTTTAGAATTTTTTAATCCTAGAAGTTGTATTTTCATGAAGCTTTTATTTATTTGGGAACATGCTTTATTCTGTTTAGGGCATGTAGTACTTGCACACATACAATTTTTTTTTTTTTTACTGGTAACTGGATGAGGCAAGTTGTTTGAAAATGCTACAAAGTTTCTGAACTCAAGCAGAAGACTTGGAAGACTTTTAGAGATCAAGTACTACTAGGCAATGTAAATTGTGAAGATCTCTATCCCCCCCTTTTTTTTGCTCAGACATAAAGATAAATTTGTTCCAATAAAACACTATCCAAAATATTCTATTTTATAGGTTTGTAGAACTTTAATTAGAGTGAGCTTCTCAGGCTTTTCCCCCCCTCTAGCTATGTGACTTCAGACATCATAATATAGCTTGTTAATTAAATAGCCAGAAGACAGAATGAGATTCAGTGAATGTGAATGTAGTAGTTATAAGAATGAAGGGAAACTTATTTGTTTTCTGGAGTAAACAGGGCTGTATATTCAACAGTCTAAATCAACAGCAGTTTCTGTATTCACAACTAGAAAGATGAAAATGTAGCCATGCTGGAGCTAGGCTAATGATGATGGCTGAGAATTTTGGAAAGGTGAAAACTGTGTTCTCTTTCTCCTGTCAAGTGGGTTTATTGTAATAGATACTGGACTCAGCAGTCAGAATGATGTACCCCTGCCACGCTCCATATTATCACATAATTTAAAAAATAAAATACCATGAGAGTTGTAGGGGTAGAAGAAGGGATTACGAGCGACTTGGCCCCGATAAGTCAGAACTGTACTAATTACCAAAGAAGAGCAGCCTTGCCCTTAGTGGGTCACAGCTGTGACTAAGAGCAAAAATAAGTGTGATAAAAGGGGTGGCTTGGCCAGTCATAAAAAGCTGGAGGAAGAGGATGTGGAGGAGGTAGAGAAAGAAGGAGCAACCCTTAGAGACCCAAAGAAGAAGGAAACGAGTAAAAGCTGCTGTGAAAGGTGTGCCATGAGGTCAGTCTGGGTCTGGTGGAGTCACAGCCTGCTGCTGTGCTGTGGATGTTTCCAGTCAGTGCCCTGTGCAGTGTGGCTCCTGTGCTGCTTCTAGGCAGCCTCCTGAGCTCGCTTCCTGGAATGGCAACAGGAATCCAAAACCAGCCGGTGAAGAAACTTTCTCAGCAGAGACTTGGAATCAGAGAAGCAGATTTCATGTTGGTTGCTGTGTGCACGGAATGACTCTCACTGTGGGGAAAATGAGAAGAAACTATTGTGTGCTGAATGTCTCCCGCTTGAGTCTGCAAACTCATACTTGCAGTCATGGTGCAGCAGGAAATCACCAGCGAGTAGAGTCTGCAGGTGGACCCTACAGCAGAAGCTTGCTGTAATCAGAGTCATGTTGGCTAAGGCAGAAGAAGAGAAACCAGTCCCCTTTTCATGTTGTTAAATGAGAGCCTTGTTATTGGTTCTTTTCTACCCCTAACAAGAGGGTGCTGCAACACTGTTGTGAGCCAAAGCTCAAAATCAGAAGGCCAGTGCCTGATAAAATGAAAGATGTATAATGCTTCAAGTTGGGGAGCTCTTTCTTCCCTCTGACCTTTATTTCTTTTTATATTAAGGAAACACTGACCAGAGTAAAATAAAAATTCAAATGGAAGACTAAAGTGAAGTTGAGCTTTTTGTTCATTCTGATTATAAATGAATGAATAATTACACACTTTCTACAAATATTTCAGTGTTATTTCTTCAAGTAGGATGGAAAAAAAATTCAAAGCAAATCATAGAGTTATGATCTGGCGCATGACTTCCTTGTTTTTTTGTGAAGTTCAAAGCATCGTGATTGTAGCTAAAAGTATTCCCTAAGGTTTTTTAACTATACAGCTGTTGAAAGTGGGTTTTTATTTCAGTTTTTAACATTGCCCAGGATTTGCAACATCCCATCTATTTTTCCCCCTCTGCATTCCCAATGGTTTTGCTGGATAAGTTGTGTTTCCTGATCTTTTTATTATTGATTAGAAATCTGCAGTTTGCCAGGCAAGCCCTTTCTGAATTGTCTTGAATAAACTGTTCTTGACTTTAGCAGTGCCACTGATTAAAGGCTTTACCAATGGCCTAAATTACTCTTGCTCTAATATAACAAATGTAATTTTGTGCTTGTTTTTTCTTTCAAAAGGGGCAAGCTAATTATTATTCTCTCTCCTTCCCTCCTTTCTCCCCTGCCCCTTCCTCCCCCTCATTTCTCTTTTTGGTAGCCAATACCTCTGCTGAAACAAAAGATGAATCACTCCATCACAATGTCCCAGGAACAGATCGCCAGTTTCCTGGCCAATGCTTTCTTCTGTACTTTTCCACGTCGCAATGCGAAGATGAAGTCTGAGTATTCCAGTTATCCAGACATTAACTTCAACAGGTATGGCAGTACTCAGCAGGAAATGAACCTAATAACCTGCCATGACAGTATTGCACTCCTCTAGGGGAGAAACTCGTTGGTTTCACGCTTCTGTCACTCAGTTCACTAGTTTGCTTTTTGTCTTTTTTCCCTATTACCTCTAAGGGACAAGAAAACTGCATCTATGTAAAAAAGGATCTTGGGCACAGGAAGATACGATTAATATTCCAATTTTTTTTTTTTTTTTTGTGTATGAGCATGCACAGGCACGCTTTTGCTCTGGCATAATTAGATTGATACAATTCCCTGCCTCCTCATAAACCAATCATCTGCAAATGGTATATTTTAGTTGTGCTTCAAGTGTTCTGTGTGTATTTGAATTAAAGGCTGGTGTTTCCCCAACCACATTTCTGTTGTCTCCTGTGTCATCAGGGGTGGTCTGTGCATTAAGTCAGATCAATCAGATTTTATTCTTCAGCAGCCATACCATTATTTTAAGGCAGTTGTTAGAGCTGCATATTAAAATTAACCTTTTCTTTTTGCTGCAAGTTAGCCTAAGAAGGCTATAATAAGAATCTACTTAAAGATATTCTGATGTAAGCAAACATTTTCTTTTTCTTTAAGTGCTAACTTACAGATTTGATTAGAAATTTTTCTTCACATAATTTTTATAATTTAAATCTGCTTATTTCAATTTTAAATGAGGTAAATAGAGGGAGACATATTCTGCTGCAGAATATTATGGTTCACATGTGGACTTGTAGATTAGAAATATGACTTCATAGTTTTTTGGCACTTCCATACAAGCGTAGATCAACCTTAAGTTTATTAGGCTGAAGCTTGGATAGATTATTGATCTAGAGCTTTTCTTATTCCTCACTGTTAACAGATGTAGTGTATGTGCTCTGACAGCTGAGATGAAATATAAACTCAGTGTTGCCTATGATCCAGCACACTTGGGTGCGTGTATTATGAGAGCTGCATTAGGCTGGGGCTTCCCAGAATTGATTGTCAGGCATGCCAGGGATGGTTTTGGCAGCTGCTGTCTTTAAGGGCTATCACAGGTTTGTCCATATTGTGTGGACAAACCAGGGTCGCTGCCTTGGTGGTTATCCCAAGAGTGCAGAGGGAAGAGAAGTGTGGGTGGATGTTATTATGCCATACAATTCAATGTATTTTTCTGCCAGTAGTTCCTAAGAACAAAGAAATGAAGGTACCCTTGGTGCGTTAAAAAATACTGATGTTCAGAGCAATGAACGAGGAGAGTGAAAGGTCTGGAAGGAGTTTTTTTGACTGCACACTTCTAAATGCATTTTGTGGTATTTTAAAAGGTCTTTAAGCTACTCTTTTGTATTGTAATTTAAATATTTTATAAACCAAGCAGTTAAATTTTGAAAGTTGGATAATTTCTTGCCAACTACAGAATAAAATTCTGTGAGGTAACTGGAGTAAATTCATACGCTCCTCTATGAACATTGCAGAGCAATGTAAGGTGATGGTACTACTGTGTACTGCTTGTGATTGACTCAGGGCATAATATTGCAAACTACTTCTAAATAAACAGCCTTGGCAAATTATTAGGTAAATATTTTATTGCCGTGGACTCAAAGAATGACCAGTATAAAGTATCAAGCATTCAGAATGTTCTGCTCTGTTCCAGTCAGTCCAGCATTGTTTTCTGACTTGGCTGCCTGGTGCTTAGTAAGGTCCCACAATGGTGTTTAGAAGGGGAATAGAGTAGGCCACCTTCAGGCCTTCCTTTTGCATTATGAATGAGGCAGTGCTCAGCTTCAAGTCACAAAGCCATTTTTATTTGTGCAAGAGCAACAATACTGTTGCCAAACTGGAGGAAAGAAGGGAAGCTAATGTCCTCTGGTTATTGAGGATTAAAAGTGGCTCTTCCCCAGTGTTTGCCAATTTATGCATTTATTAGATAAGTACGGTTTCTGTTTCCATTCCTTTTTTTTTTTTACTTAACCATTTGTTGCACCAAATCCACACTCCTACACCTCCTGTATTTTGAATTTTGATAATAAACAAATTAGTGAAGTAGAATACGAGGTGTGGCAGGCAGTGGATAAAATGTGAGACAATGTGTCAGCGAGAGTGACTGGTAGGATAAAAGCAAAAGGAAGAGTTGTGGAGAGAGTACTACAAGACTGTACGGTTTTCTGCTACTATATTTAATCTGACTTAGTTAAAATCTAAAATGAGGGGGAAGAAGGAGGATAGAGAGTATCTTATGTCTTTTTTCTTCCTGACAACCCTTTATTTTCCTGCCCTTTCCTGCAAAGTTACTTCTTCAGTAGCAAGGACTGAGTAAACTGTTGTGTTTTCCACTATTGTTTCAGACTTGTAAAGATGACAGGATTTGGTTCACTGCAGTGTGTGTTTTCTGCTTTTTAAAAAAAGCTTTTTGAAAGCTGGATGTACTCAAGAGGCAGCAGGCAATGACTGAAGTTAAAATATTTGTGACTTTTCTCCCTGCTTATAAAAATGTTTTGATGTAAAGGCTTTGGAGGCTGCTGCTCTGCTCCGTCTGCTTAGGGATTGGCATAACAGATTGTTCACACACCAACCTTTTGTCCCTACAGTATTATGGTCTGTAGCTTTTTTCAGACTTACTTCTTTCCTCAGCATAATTCATTTGCTGCATGACTCTGAATGAATGATTTTGTTCTTAAGGTATCAAAAACAATCTGCTGTTGTTCCCTAACAAAGCCAAATTACTGAGTGCATTTGAGGGG
The DNA here is from genome assembly GCA_013396955.1 of Regulus satrapa. NCBI lineage: Eukaryota > Metazoa > Chordata > Aves > Passeriformes > Regulidae > Regulus > Regulus satrapa. Next base: position 149,242 of record VWZN01022256.1, on the reverse strand, counting down.
TTCTTCCTTAGCAAAGGTGGTGTCCCTCTATTCCTTTATCCATGTCCTGTCTACATTAATACAAAAGGCTCCCACTCCTCCCCTCAAATCTCTGCGACTGAAAAACTGTAAGATAGTTTAAAATTTAAGACTCATAGAGACACAAGTGCAGCTGACTGGGAGGAAGGCTGCTGTATGTGTTAGGATTAACATACATCATCTGTGCTTTACCTCTCCTTTTCTCCTGTTAGTCTTGCCAAATGAGAGGAGAATCAACGTGGCCATTACTCTTTTGACACTGAAGCACTTTGTTTAATGGTGTGTTGTTACACTAACTGTCCATTTTGATTCCTTATCTTGCTGCAGAATGAAAGTCACCTGTGTATAATTAAATACTCAATAATTTAATTGAATTCTTCCTTTTTTTACTTGGCAGGGATGAGCCTATTATGAGTCTAAAGTCATTAATAACATAATTCATTTCAAATATAGTTGATAAAGAGGAACTCAGAGTTTTAAGAGCTTTAATATTTATGAATTTGAGTAAGGAGAATGACAGCCATTCAGTGGCCAAACACTGGATCATACTAATAGCATAAAGTATTACTTCTGTTCAAAATATCAAGCTAAATTTAGAGTGTGCAATTTTTCTTTTTAAAAAACACTACTATAATATATATGATGACAATAGATTGGACAGCTTTATTCCGAAATAACCCATCACAAAAGAAAGAAATAATTGAATTATTGAATTTTATTTATCTTATTGGAGTTTTGTTGGTTTTTTTTTGTTTTGTTTTGTTTTTTGGTTTTTTTTTGGTTTTTTTTTTTTTTTTTGAAAGTTGGATTCTGGTTGAATGTAGAGCCTGAACTGCATTAACACTCTACATTTATGATGCCGATTGCAGAGTTAAAAATAGTTGATTGTGGTAATAGTTGTAATTAAACTATAGAATGTGGTAATTTAGGAAACTGTCTGGTTTATATGTGAAAGAAAAATGTGAGGAAAAATATCTGCAATATTGAATCAGTGTTCTGGAAAGGACACAGGTTTATCAAGGAGCTGCTTTGCTTCTGCTGTGTTTTTGACCTGCTACAGATCTATTTTAGCGGTTATGTCAAGTTAGAAGAACTCTTCCATTTTTCTTGTTCAAAAACTCCATAGTTACACTGGAGATGTAATAGATCCCATCAAAGCCACTGGGGTTGAATTCAGAACTGAAGGCAGTAAGTCTGACAACACGAGCCTGGTAGATCTTCTGGCATATATATTAGTGCATGCTGTGGTCTGAAACCACCAGTATTCCACTGGAACTGAATTACTTCATCTTTATCAAAAAAACCTTGAAAGTAATTGCAAGTGATTAGAAATGAGAAGAAAAACACAGTAGTTAAGATATATTTCTTTTATGGAATATATAATATATGAAAGGAAATGGGAAACTGTATGGTACATTTATGCAGGAGAATTGAAATCTAATTTGCCGGTGATGCAATTATCTCTCCATAAACAACATCAGTTTCACAACAATAATGAATATTCTCTGGGGAATAAATTATCTAATGACTGTGAGAGAACTTAGTTTGGACTGAGATGTATTGTTCCTCTGATAAGTGCTTCTAGATTTTCTGAGTTAAAGTACACTGATCCTACAAAACTCATTCTGTTATGCCTGCTTTGGGCATGTGAACTGACTAGTTTTGGATGGATTACTTTAAGTCGAGTATAATTTTCTGTAAAAAAAGTAAATCAACATTTGTGTTTGGTAACTATGGAAATACTCATTAAATAGACACTTCAAAAAGATTTTTCTGAATCTGACTTAATTACTCTGCTGTAGTGATTAAAACAGTACTGAATCTCAATGTTTTTAGCTTAGTAGATATAGTAATGTGTTCTGGGATTTAGTTGTACCATGCTGTTGTGGCTGTCCTTTGTTTTAGATCCCCAAGGTAAAACATTTTACCCTGCTATTCTCTGGTGTTGGCTAATTCTTATCATTTCATCAAGGTCACATATCAACCTGGTGTATTTTAAGACTGATAAATCACCAAAACCTTTTGGTAAAACAGATTAACAATGCGCCTTTTTACTTGCCACAATAAACAGAACTACAAAATGGAAAGCACAGAGAAGAGAGATGTGATTATACGGGAGTGTCTGAGATGAACGATAGATTTTTTTTTTTGCATCTAGATTTCCCAACAAAATTACCTTGCTCCATTTTTTTGTTTGCACTCATCTCAAAAGTCATTATTTAATCTAGAGATGAAATTCTAATTCAACGTAAGGTTGTTGATAGCGCCGTGTTCTTAAATAACTTCTCGACAGCTTGTACCTGTGACACATCACAGTAAATAAGAAGAAATTGCCCACGAGGCTGAAATATTGAATGTTTTGGTTTTCTCCCCTTTGATATGAAGGAAATTAGAAAACTCTAAAATGATGTCCCTTATAAGCTGAGAGAAGGAAGGCAGTTTTAATACAGGAAGACAGAATTCATGTTGAGCAGAAGAAGAGGCACACACCAGGCACCAGAGAAGCAGAACCAAGGTTGCTGTACCTGACAAGTGTGAGGTTGTGCTCTGTTCCTCTATCAGTAAATGCAGGATGTGGACAGTGCTATTTCCTTGTGTTGTGTCAGAGGGATGGTCAATTTTCCTGCCTTTCATCTCTCTGGAAGGAATTTCTCATTTGGATTATTCTGCTTTTCATTTCCATTAAGTCCAAATTTCATAAAGTGAAGTTGTAATATACTGAATAGTTTTCTTTCTAATATTTTCAGTAACTGCAGAACTTTCTAGTAAGGGTTTTTTATTTTATATTGGATATAAGAATGTTCCATTTTGAATTTGATCAGGCTTCCTCATCTTGCATTATCTAATTGATGTTTAAGTATTTATGTTTCAAACTTTTTCTCCCAACTTTTTTGATCACATATACCTATCAGTAAAACATTTTTGAGCATGGACTCCTAATGAACTCGTATTTATTTACTCAGGAATTACATACATGGGCTGCCTTACTAATATATTGCATTATGAACATGCAAAAATTGAGAAAGGGTGAGATAAAGATGAAATAATCCCTATTTTGAAATGTTTTTTATTTAATGAATGGGACAAAAATATATTCTTCCTGCAGCCTAGTGGATTGTCTTGCACACCCCCTGGGGTATTGCTGTTCGCAAAATACAGTGTAGTTTGTTTCCCTTGGGAAGAGAAGCATAAATTATAGCAGTGAAGCACTTTGCAGCTCCATTCTTCATGAAAAGTCCTTGACTGGTCTTATCTCCTATCTTTTTCATTGAAGTGAAGCTTTAGAAATTTAAAACTTCATTTTAAAAGGCAGGTATATGTTTCCATATGAGGGAGAACCCCACCCAATAAATAATCAACAAAACAGGATTCTCAGAATCACTTAAGGCAAAGGTTATGGGTAATTAATAATTCCAGTTATTCCTATATGGTAAACTAGTCTGCTTTCATGTATTTAGAGAATGAAATTGTTGTCTATCCCATGCAATTGTGTGATAAGCACACATAATTATAGGCACATTCCAAATCTTACGTGGTGGGCTCTTCTCTCTGTGTGCACATTAATGCACACAGCTTTGTTTGACCTTTGATGCACTAATATCTATAGGCAGTCCTTAATTTGGACGTGACTAAGGTTGCCTTGAGCACAATTGAATAAAAAATGTCAAATCATACCGAGAGAATATTTTTGAAAATATTTTGATAAGCTGTGCTTAGTATTGGAAATCAAAGCTCAAAAAAAAAGCGCTTCATTAGAAATATGATACTGGTTTTGAAAAAAGTGGGTTTTATAGTTCTTGTTTGTTGTTGGAACCCTGCTTTTTTATTCTAAGAGATTGAGAACTTCAGGAGAAAGATGCAGGAGGTGCTTCTTATGTTCTCCCCAGTGCAACTAATGCAATCCTAAATGATGAGGTTACTGGGCCATTCAACACTATATTAGTTTTTCCTTTAGGGTGCTTTGTATCAGCCCGAAATTTCAGTGGTTTCCCTTGAGGGTGCTCAGCCACTCAATCAAAATAGCCCTCAATCGTATGGAGGCAATTCAAGTTTGACAGTAACATACTTAAGCATATTGTTTCCACCCCTACATGTATATGTACATCAGGTAAGCATAGGCTTGAAATGCAGAAGATAGAAAAATTAAGACATTTGGTATATTCTCTTTTCCAAGTGTTTGGTCATCCAGTACCTTAGACTAAAACTGTTCAGTGCTTAGCTGTGTTCTTGAGGTAGAAGGAAATGTCTATCCAGTATTTTTATTTCTGCTTTAACTTTCCATCCTTCTTCCTGCTCAGTCTCTTAATTGGGTGAAATTCATCTATCCATATGACTTCCATGTTAGTCCTTCTCTGACTTTTATTTGTTGGAGAAGATCAGGTCTTAGTAAAATATTTTATACTTGTTGAGATGTTCCATTATCTGTAGTGAGATCACACTAAGATATAACAAACAATACAAGTGTTTCTTCTTCTTTCCAAAAAGACAGGTGTTAGTGCCTTTGGGGTGGTGGAGCAAACAGTACACGTGGTTAATTGTAGGAATCACAAGTACAAAATGGTGTATCCACCCTTCTGCCAAGAGTACCTATGGATTTATGGATGGAATTATTCCTTGAAGTATCATCCATACTGCAAATTTTTGCATATTGTTACAGTGTGTATACCCTTCTGGGCCTTACAATAAGTTCCAACTTCAATGTAAAGACATGATTATTTGCTTTGAAAAGAAACATTCAAAGGAAGCCCAGCCTGGGTATGGAAATATCATTATGAAGTTATTGAACTGAGAGATTAAATCACGTGCTTGTAATGGCTCCTGCTGGAGCCAGTTTTTAGAGTAACATCAGGGGAGCAATTTAACTCCTTGGAAATGAAATTTTACAGGTAAATACTGTGTTTTAATTTTACTTTAATCAGAAAAAACGCAATTGGGAACTGTTTATGTAAGCTGGTGAAAATTCTCCCCAGTAAATTCCATGTAAGCCAAGGTCACTTTTGTGAAGCTCTTAGTGTTCTTAAATAATTTTTCTCTTATGTTGTTTTCAGTGCACCCTTTAACGGTCCTTGCATGTTTGAAGTCCACTTGCCTCAGCAAGGAAGGAGTTGGGAGTAGGTCCTTTGGAGCTTTAGAAGGTGGAAATGCTGGTTGCAAATATGACAATTTTGAGTTGACAGTCAAGACTGCAAAAGCTAGAATATTGATTGCACTTTCTAAGTGCTTTTTTTTCCACCCCAAAATTTTTAGGAAAATGCTCGTGCAAAAATATTTGCATGTTTTTGTAATAATTGTTGAAATTGTATTAATTGTTGCATTGTAACTTTACTGTGTGATTTCTGACAGTTGTTTTACATTTTCTCAGTATTAGTTCTTACTGTTTTTAGTCTTTTATTCCTCGTGTATTGGATTTCTCTTCAGAACAATTAGATGTCTGAATGTTTGCTAGGAAAGATTTTTCACTTAGCCACAATGATTTTTAACAATGTCATAAACACAAACTTCACACATCTACTTTCTTGTGATTTAAAATCTCTGGCCTCAAATAGTTAAACATATCTGTGGAGGTCTTTTGTTTGATTAACATTGCTGCTCCACTGGCTTGGCTGGAGAGCCAGAGATGAATTTGGTGCTCAGTCCTGGAGGCTTTCTCAGCTCCTGTAGCTGATAAATGGGAGTTCCTGCATGGCAGAGGGAACGTCCTGTACAAAGCTTGCCCGTGCAGTTGCCAGTAAGATTTCAATTGCTTCACCTGAAAGTGGACTTGAAGAGCTTTGCATTTGATTTACAGTGCACTTCATTAGGGTGAGATCTTTAATTGAAATTAGTGGGTTTTGGCCCTCAGTGATTCAGGAAATTATGTGGTTTCCACTTAGATTTCTGGGTGGATTTTTATTAGGGTCTATGTCTCAGCACTGGAAGAATTATGTTATTTAATATCTTAGTGATGCCTTCACAGAGTTTTATTCTTTAAAATATGTTAAAAAAAATTTTCATAACTTTGCCTCATTGATTATTTGAGAAATAAGGTTCAAGGTTAGAAGGTTTGTAATTTTGTCATGTGATGTCCTTATTTAAGTTAATGGGGTAGGACCAGGCCATTTTTGAATCATGTAAATATCACTTCCTTTTCCAGTTGCATTCACAAATATGACTGGTTTTAGCTTGATCTGACTTACTTCAGGCATAGTTCTGCACCTTCCCTGCCCAGCCTGCTGTTTATACTTTTATAAACCCCTTTGTACCTGTGCGAGTTCAAGGCCTTGATAGAGCTTACATACAGGCCCATTTTAGAATAGACTGTAAAAATCTGAAGTTTACCTTCCTGAAGTTCTGATTCGCTGTTCAAAGAATGACATGCTAATAAAATTAACCTCTGTGAATTAATAGAGATTTTGGATGCATTTGATCTCTTCAGCCTGTATGCATCATAAGGATCTTGAAATGCTGAAAAAAATCTAGTTTGCTTCCTTGCTGAGTCTAGTTCAGTTTACCTCTCAGCATTTTAAAGGTTTAAAGGCAGATAGATTGTCATTCCACTACACAGAAACAAATGAATAATGTTGTGTCATTGCTTTACTTAGACTGTTTATTGGGTGGGAATCTTATATCCTCAAGGCTTTCAGTGGATCAGACATCTTTTAGTAAACTTCCTTTTCAAAGGGTTTTATTTCTGAAGTCACTGCTGTTCTTCCTTCCAGATAAATTCCATTATGTGTTGCCAATAACAATGCCTTGTCACTCTGCTGGAAGTGAAATTAAGTAATGCATGTTCCAGTTGCTGGAAGATAGATGATGCAGTAAAAGTAACCTTAAAAGCTAACCTTAAAAGAATACATTCACTTAATGGCTAAAAATAGGATCCTTCCTTTTAATGCTTAGGTTTTTTACAAATGACTGCAAGAATGGCTGTAACAGCCCAGTGGATGGAGCCATTTCTGTTGGGGAAAGGTTCTTGCTGTTAGAAAAGCTGCTGGTGCGGTGCAGTGCAGTGCAGCTCTTGGGAGCAACAAGGTTGCATTAATTCTGAGCATCTCACTGAGCTGAAAGGAGGGTGACATTCAGATCTTGGAGTACTCGACATACATGTTTTCACTCCTTGGTCACTTAATGGCCTGTTAAATGTTTCAATTTGTTGCAAATAAAACTAGTCACTTTCCAAAATGTTCATATTGAAATTATATTTCTTGGTGTTAGAAAATTGGTGCAAGTGAGAGAAGCCTTCACATGACATCTTCCTCAGAAATATAGCAAGTCAATAAACTCATTAGTCCTAAAATCTTGAATTACAGAGAGGGTGTCTAGAGTGTTCTTTCTGCAGTACACTACTTAAATGCAAGGCTAATGAGATGTGTGCAAAATAATTACAAGAAATCAAATTGCAATTAGTAAGTAGCACTAATTGCTCTGCACTATATCCCTGAAATCTAATTGTTTGCTTTTGTTTCCTGTTTTTCAGGTTGTTTGAAGGGAGGTCACCAAGAAAGCCTGAGAAACTTAAAACCCTTTTCTGCTATTTCAGAAGAGTCACAGAAAAAAGTATATCCTTTATTCTTTTTTTGAGCTGCAAAGCACATGAAAAGTTTAGTCCCATTAAATTTAGAAATGGCTCTACAGCCGTGATGGAAGTATTTAGCAAAATAAAGCTTGCAAAGTACACTCATATTCATATTCATGGCACTTCTTACCCATGATTCATGTAAGCAAATTATTTGCCCAGAGCTCATTCTGATTTATTTTTCTGATAAATATATGTAAACACTTAGGTATGTATATATGGGGTGTGTGTAAAAAACAGAAATATATTTCTAGCATTCTGTAGATATGTATATAAAATGTGTGTATATAATTGTGTAGATATAAATATATGTGTGTATATATATATATAAAAATATATATATATAATGCTTGTAATATATGCAGCCACTTGTCTCACCACATCAAAGTGAGGATGTAGAGGGAACTTGGCACCGTTACAGCCATTAAAATCACAGGCTTAAAGATTGTGAGTCAAGATTCACATTTCCTGCAGAATGCATATTCAGTCTTTTGACTATATTTGTAGTTCTGAGGGATTTTTCCCCTACTTGTGTTGGTATTCCAGGTTTGTCCCTTCTATGGTTCCAAAGCAAAGCTGTTTTTGAGTTTGCCCAGTTCAAATAAAACAAATTATAGCAAGGCATGAGATATCTCTTGCTCCTGGAGAATTTAGTGCATAGTCAGATCTTCTGTTACTTTACCACAGATTTGAACATTTGCATAAGCTTTCAAAAACAGATTTATTTTTATGAAATATGTAGCTTACGTATTGCATTTTTGTGAAGAAAGAGATTTTACTCTAGTAGCATATATGAGATCTGCAGCAATACCCTTAAAATGGTCTTTTTCTAAATAACTTTTTCTTTACATGTCAACATTTTACTATTAATTTCATATTTTCTCATAAGGATTTGTTTGAAAAGAAAGATTTAAACTATTAAATATAAGAGCCCCTTACTTGGTTCAGACAATCTTCATCATTTTAATTCACCACAAAATCAGCTATATCCTGTTTCAGCTGTCAGACTTTAAGCAATATCAATAGAATTACTCTGAGGTAAAAAGTAACTTGTTATCTATGTATAGGACTGAGATACGGCATACCAGCTTTTTTTAATACTTGTGTAATAATGTTTTTGTGCAAACCAAATCCTAAATTTAGGCAGTTGTCCCTGAGCCCCTGAGCATGTGAGATCTAATGGGAACATGCTTTATGAAACTACAGTATAAGATTTCCTAACACTATAACTTTAAATAATATTTAATGAGATTCTTGAATGCTCTTTTCTTGAATTAAAAATTCCTATTGTGCCTTTAAAATACCCCCCTTTTTTTTGTTTGTTTTGTTTTTTTGTCACAGGTCACAGGAATTACTAAGGCTGAAGTAACTTAGCTCTATAAATTACTAATAATTTTGTAACTCTTTTTGTTGTAAATAATAATTGAGTTCTCTGTAAAAGAACACAGTGCAGACTGAACACTCTTGTGCTCAAGAGCTAAATGCTTGATTTGCAGAATACCACAACTGATACCAGAATTCCCTTGTGCAAGAGCACTTGATTACTATGCTTGAAAGCTATGCAGTTTTTTCCAGAGAAAGTAACCCTTTTATTAACCTAAATTTTAAAGCAAAGCCTAGGATCACTTAAGGCTCTTTAAGAAAGATGCATTAGTGCTTTACCTAGTGTTCTCAATGTTTTAACAAATCACAGTAGACTTAGTGTAGCAGAGAAATAAATCTTAACTGCAGTTTTTATTAAGAGGATATCACTGAATAAAAATTTGATATTTGCTTTCTGTTGCAAAACTTTACTTTTTTTTTTTGTGTGAAATAAGGAGAAAAGATGATACTGCATCCTTCTTGCAATGAGCAATAGCTTCTCTTTTCCCCTCAAGGGCAGGAGTCTTTTCTCAGTTGGAATACAGTGAATTTCACTTGCATCTTGGCAGGATTAAAAACGGCTTGATTTGGAATCTGCTAACGCTGCATGCCCATTGACATGGTTGCATTTTCTTGGAAATATGAGATGTTACTTCCTCCCTCCATGGGTTGAATACTCTCTGGATTGTCTGTTGACACTGAACAGTTGTTGATTTTAAAGGTTCACAACCTCTTTTTCTCTAAAGCAGCACATTTTGCTTCAATCCTGGGTCTTTCTATTAAAGTTTAGTATTTTTAAAGTGAAAATCACTTAGGAAATAATTTTTCCTAGACCTGGAAAATTCAAACTGCAAAGTGGGAAGAGAAATAATGTTTTGGTCTTCACGTTGCTTGTCTTCAATTAGAGCATGGGCTGCCAGAGTCACTCTTGAGGAGATTTAAGCTCTTGGTATCTACCAAGAATGATGTTTGTAGTTTTCAGAGCTTGCCAGTTATGATAATCCAAGGGCTAAGCTCCCACACTTAATACATTTTCCTTTGGGGTTGGTTTGCCTGTAGAACCTACGGGATTGGTGACGTTTACAAGGCAGTGTCTCCAGGAGTTTCCGGACTGGGAGAGGTAAGTCAAACATCCTGTCAATGTCAAAAACTTCTTAAGTCATGAATGAATGAATGTCATTCATTTGGAATTGATTCAGGTCTAGAAATACTACAGAAAATAGTCTTTGCTATGGACTGTTGCAGAAAGAAATACAAATTGTCACAAGTAGTTTGTGTCCTGAGTTTTTCCATGTTTGTCTGTAAAGCGAGCAAGTCTTAGTTGCAATTTTAAAACATTCAATTTTAAAACATCTTTGGTGCTGTTGCTTGAGTGGGGAAAAAAAGAGGGATGGCTTGATTTAAGGAATGACTGGAAATATAATGAAGTATGGGTGATGACCAGCATGAGCACGAGTACTGCAGCTTCATTGCTGGGGAACAAAAAACACTTAAAACTTCAGATTTGAGATTTTATGGCAAAAGGTGGAGAAACAGATCAAATTAGTATGTTAAACTTTTCCACATTGCTCCTGTAAAGCAAACATGTTTTCTTCAGGGTTTTTGGGTGGTTTTTTTGTTTGTGTGGTTTTTTGTTTGTTTGGTTTTTTTAACCACTGTATATTTAAGGTCTGTAAGCAGTTTGGGTTTGGGTGAATTTTGTTTTTAAATGGACTTTTTTTTGTGGGGGTTCTGAAATGATCCTTTCTGTACAATATTTTTTCCTCAATGGTAGATCTCAGAAAAAACTAACTAGATTGCATGTCACCTATGAAGGCACCATTGAAAGCAATGGACAGGGTATGCTACAGGTAAGTGCATTTTACAGTTCATGTGGCTTTCATGTTTTTGTCATACTTTCATGGTCTACCAGCTTAACAAAGTTACCTGTTTATCCTGAATTGACTTAAATGACAAGATGTTATGCAGCATTTAAAAAATCCATCAAAATTAATTCCATGGGCAGTCTTAGTACTGTTGGTGTTCCTCAGCTCATCTAGGTAGCACATGTACCTGTTAGAGAAAGGGCTGACAGAAAATCACAAGTCGTGGACAGCTTCAGGTCTTCTGGTTCAAGACAGGATCAAAGATTGACAAGACAAAAGATTCAGACTGTGATCTTGATGACTTGTCAAGGGTTTCAGTTTATTTTAAAAATATTCTTGTGCCCCAGACAGTGACCAGGTCAGTGCTCCAGGAGACTTTCTTGCTGCTGCCAGCACCATTGTTTCAGTCTGGGAGGCAGTCAGCAAAAGAAATTCATAAGGAGGATGTCCTGTCCATATCTACAGGAAGGAAGATGTTTCAGTTTTCAAATTAGTTGTTTGCTTTCTGATTTTTTTTAATGGTCTGCCTTCTAGAATTCTTTTACCAAAAAGAAAAAAGTAAAAAAGTAATAATTACAACTTTTTTAGGCAGGGAAAAGTACTGCATTGGAAGAGGAGAAAGGAAATGAGAATCTTTTTCTGTGGTGCTTTTTGCTCAGACTTTAAAATGTCTCATAACTTAATGAAACTTGAGCACTCAAGTATGTACTGAAATTATGAAGAGCTCAGCAATTGCTCAATAATGACCATTTTTCTAGTGTTGCACTCTGTGTAAGGGAGTATTGCCTGGGATGTGATATTTTTCCTCTTGGTTATTTCAAGTTTTATCAAACAAAACATCTCTGCTCTGATGAAGAGATTTGCCTTGTTCAAGTGCATTTTAAGGGCAGTTCATAAGAGATTGTTTGGACATTTGAAGAAGAATTTGTTAAGAGGGTTTTTTGTGTACAGAACTGTTACAGGGACAGTGCTAATCTAAAGATATTTCAGTGTAGACAGTTGTGGCAGAATGCTTTCCAAAAGGCAAATGAATGATTTTTCAATGTCCCTAAAAAAACTGCTGTTTTCATTTACTGAAATGTGTTTTGTTCTGAAATATGTCCCTCTTAAGGGAAACCCACACAATTTGGATTTGGAGTATTTGAGATGCAAAATTTCTTTTGCTGTGTAATGTCTCATTTGTTGGAAGCTTTCTGAGAAGTTGAATGGAAAAAAGACGGAGGCATGATCATGTTTATCAGTCTCTCTGCTTGTAGTTTTAAGTGATAGCAGCAGATTTCAAAACAATAATTTTGAATCAAACAGTAATTGAAATTTGTACTGGATTTTGTTTACTTTGGTAATGAAATTATTTTTTTTCCCCTTAATCCTATCATAATCCTCCTGAATGCATTTTTGGTAGGTTGATTTTGCAAACCGTTTTGTTGGAGGTGGTGTGACCGGGGCAGGACTAGTACAAGAAGAAATTCGGTTTTTAATCAATCCAGAACTGATTGTATCAAGGCTCATCACTGAAGTCTTGGATCACAATGAATGTCTTATCATCACAGGTTAGTCTTTACAGAAAATGTTTCACATGGAATTTTGGTTTTATTTATACAAAATACATTTAAAGTTGAAGTTTAGTATGTTCAAATGCTGGAAGGATTAAAAAAATAAGGGAAAAAAAGTTGATACTTATTTGACAAAGAGCCTCCTACTTCATCCCACCTAACACCACAAGGGACAACATTCCATGGATGCTTTGTGAAAGGAGAAAAAATAAGTGACAGCAAGCAGAAGAGCTATTTTATCCCCTGTAAATGTGTTTGAGGACTTGGTGTCTTTAGCTAAAGAATACTGCTGGGCAGTATAGGTAACAGCCACAATTTCCAGCTATTAGCTGATACTGCCTCTCTTATGTTAAAGGATGTGAGTCTCCCAAATTTGGGACATTCGATGTAATCAGTGGTATTGAACACTCTTAAGGGGAGCTATCTACTGATTACCTAAAAGGGTAAAAGAGTGGAAAATCTGCATCCATTAGAAAAGGGTAGAAAGCTAGGAACTGTCTCTGAATGATTTTGAACTTGTAAGTTTCAGATATGTGTTTATGTTACTTGTAGATTAGTTATGGGTTCCTAATTACATGAAAAACAACCTCCTTTTCCACTATGTTGTTCAGGGGTTGTGTATGGAGATGTCCTGTCTGTACAGAGCTTAACTGAAAGGCTTGTTGGTTTTTGGTTTTGTTTTTTTGCTTCCCACTCTGTCATAGAGCTTGAATTGTTTTATTATCCATTGGATTAAAACAATTAGCATCACAAACCAAATGTCACTGTTAAGAACTGGAGCAGCCCAGGTCATGCTGCACATCTCAGTTCTATACATGGATGAGTGTTTTTCATGACTGAAGAAATAAAACAATGCTATAACACTACTTTATTTACACTAAAGAGCAATTATAAAGGAAAAAATATTATCAGAGAGATCGTATGGGGAAATATTATAGTAGACTATGCTTATATTTTTTCAGTCTGCTGTAGCAAAAATGTTGGGTTGAGTTACCTAAGCTGTCTCAACAGTCAAGAGTTTCTGTAGGTATTAGAACACATTTTGTAGAAAAAAATCCATCAATAGCACTTGTTTCTCTCACATGCATACACAATAGAAATTTGGGCTTAAATCTTGCAGGTTTTTCTCTGTACTGAGTTATTGATTGTACTGAACAGACCATCTTTTGTTTTCAGTCTTATGCTTGGTAATCTTTTTAAGACAGTGTTTTATTTTGTTTTTTCTACTCTGCCAGAATTAATTCCTTTTCTGTGAAAAGTTTTTGATGAATTGGCTTTTGTGATTACATTGTAAAAAATGAGTCAGAAAAAAAGTTCTTGGCCATCAGAGACTTCTGTATTTTGGATATGATACTGCATTAAGATACTTTAAGCACTGTCCTCTGGGAGAGACTTTTTTGGGAAGAGTAAAAACAGCGCACAGTTATCAGTCTGGGTAATAACTGATTTGGGGAAAATACTAAATTAGTGTTTTGAAAGACCTTCCATTCCCCTGCAAACAAAAAAGGTGATTTGGCATGGACAAGTAAAGGTGAGAATGTTTTTTCACTGCAGCAACATTTTATCTTTTTTGATAGTTTATCATTCAGTGTTTTTTCAATTAGTATTTGAGATATGGAGTTCTTCTCTAATGGAAATATCCATTCCATCATTTTTATTTAATCGCTGGAGCTTTTCCACCTTGGTTCTTAGCCAAGTCTCCTCTGTGTCACGATCCTCCTGATAAATTACATTCTTTATGATGCATCTTGACTCGGCAGCCTAATGGGTATAACTGTGTAGCTTAAATTTGCAGAGGAGCCAAAGAAATTGGGAGATAAATTAAATTAGTTGTGATTTCACAGTATCTGGTTAAGGTCACTGCTGTAATGACTATGAAACTGGTCATGCAAACAGTTGAGTTCTTCAACACAGACATCTACCTACAGAAATGTCAGCAGCAACACCAGATATTCCCCCAGCTGCATTTCTGGTAGAGCTCTAAATAAGTGTGAGTGGTTTTCATTCAGATTTTTTTCTTTCCTTCTTTTTTTCCCCCCGTTTGAGCTCACCCATCCTCAGGCAGGGTTAACAGCAGATGAAGTTGTGTTCCTTGTTTTCTTTAAATCTATAGATCTGTCAATGGCCAGTCAGGGCTACATCTTAGCCGGGCAGTTTTGGAGACTTCTGACCACATTAGCCAGGCAGCAAATGAGATGAGATGAGATAATTGGTTTGGCTGAAAATTTACTCAGAGAGGAAAATTGGTTTTCAGCTGGATTTAGCCAGCTGATTATGCCAGTGTTGGGAGAGCCAAAGATTAATGGTTGTACAGAATAAGGATTGGAAGAACTGACTGAAAGGGAAAGAAGAACTTTTCTCTTACTTATGGCAATTTTCACATCTCCTTTTTATTTACTATTAGTGGTCCTGCCTCTTCAGGAGTATAATTTCTACCTCATTAGAAATACTAGAGGAACACCATGGTGGGATTTTTCCCCAATCCCTGGAAACATTATAATGCTGTACAGATCATATCCAAATGTAAAGCTAGACTGTGGAGTCTGAGAAAGCTATATTTATTTTTAGTAATAATTGCAAATCTGTCTAAATTGGTGAGGTCCCATAAACGCTGACACTTGGCAATTTCACTTTTTGTCTGATGCTGAAACTTTTACAAGTCTCACAAAGGATGGGTTTTTGAATGGTACTTGTTTATACATTCTTTGGGCTTTAGGTAAGCTTTTCTAGGTTTTGTAACTTGTTTTCAAAGTTCTGGTGGAATTTTATTTGCAGTTTGCCTTTTTTTTTAAACCTCTTAATTTTTTTAATGAGAAGAAAAAAAGATTTACCAGAAACATTAACATATCTAGCTTAGCCCATATTGCTTCTGTTCCCTCAGCAACAGAAGTTTGAATCCCAGTAGTTCACTGGCAGAAGTATTGCCAGTCCAATAATTATTTCTGTCTGAAAAAATTTCAGAGCTTCACTTATGAAAACTCATTGATTTTCATTATCTTTCGGTTTCTGGGACATGACTTTAGAGTCTGTGTGATTTCCTTGAGTTTCTCCAATATTGATTTTTTAAAAATAGATGTATGTGTGTCTATGTGTGTATTTTCTTGTTTGTTTGTTTCCTGGTGCTTTTGTCATCAGACACTACACTTCTGTAAAAAATAATGAAAATAATGAACCTTGAAAAAACCAGCCTAATACTTTATCATTTAATCTATCCTGGTACACTATCTCGATGACATGGAGTTTTCTTTCCCCATCTTAGACACCAAAGGAAATAATGCTTCCTTTTTCAAGCTGGAATTTTGCTAGGTTGTCCTCTAAAGAGAGCTCTCAAAAGAGTCACATACTTCCCTTATCTGTCTTTTCTTGGTCTGCACTCAGATGCTTTAACCAAGCATATCAAGGGAACTGAATTTTACTCATGTCAGGAAAAGTCTTAGTGAAGGCTGATTGCCTGCAATTCAATTAGAAGATTGATTTCTGAATGTGGAAGCTGCCTGTGGTTGTCCTTTATCTGAGGGCATGGATGTATGTGAATACATAGACATATTTTGTTCTCCACGTTTTTCAGATTTTTTTTTAATCAGGAAGTGAACTCGCTGAGGAATCTCTTACCATCCCTCTCATTTTGCATAGCCACTTTTCAAAATAGCCTTGAGTGAGATTTGTGTGCCCTCAGAATGATTAATCTTCTAGACTACATAAATAATGAGTGGGTAACAGGGCAGATGAGTTAAATGAGCATTGATAAAATCAGTATGGGTAAATGGGGAAAATATCTTGATGTATGTGCATCACTGTAAACAGTTTTTAACAGCTTGTTTCCTATGCTTGAGACTACTGGAGGTAAACATTCAAATTTCCTTGTCAGTGAAGCTTGAAGTTAATATTTTTTATGGTTTTGATTATTCAGTTGTATTTTTATTTAGGGATTGGAAAACCCAGATTAAATTTAAACATTTGTATTTTCAGGGTATTGCTGATCTGTGCAATTGTTAGGCAACATTCTTGTCTTAGTAATCAGATGCTTTGTGCTGTCAGTTTGCATTTCTTTAAAACCTATTTTTCCTCGTTCTATTTATCGACATAGCTGGTATCACAAACTAAGGGATTGCTTAGCAGTTCTCTTCTTATACTTACTGTTTGTAATAAAAGTACTTGTACCAAAGTACAAGTACTTGTACCAAAGTATCCCACCAAACAAGTCAGCTCAGCTGGGCAGAGCCCAGTCACACCAAGGTCGTGAGTTCACCGAGGAGTTGGACTTGATGATCCTTGGGGGTGCCTTCCAACCTGGGCTGTTCTGTGGTTCCTTCTGAAAGTCAGCTGTTGAGGGCTCAGAACAGGCAGGAAAGGTGTGATTTTCTGGCATTACTTCAGGGGCATTTCTCTAAAGCGCTTGTGCAAGGCCTTGGTTTTGAAGCAAGGTCCTGAAGCTCTATAAAATGAGGTGATAGGCAGCCTTTTGGAAAGGGTATGATCCTTGATCATCAGTAAAGGATCCTATGATCCTCAGTAAAGATGCACTGTCTGTTGTGGGATAAACTTTGGAAAAGGAGTTGGTATAGCAGAGCATAGTAGCTAAAATTACTGGTGGCCTTAAGGAGCTGCTTTCTGAAAGCCTTTGATACTTGCCAAGACACCCTGTGGGACCTTTTCAAGAGCAGCCAAGTATGTTGCAGAGTGTGGTTTTTTGAGTCTCTGTGCTTTTACAGAGGTAGTTTGTTGGTGCTGAGCACATTTCATCATATACTGGGCAGCATACATAATCTTCACTCAATGATCTGTGTTGTGTGCTGCTGGTCACCTGTGGGAAGGGAGCTTTACAAGGAAACCTTGTATTTGTGGTGCAAATACAAACTCTCTGTTTCCCTTTCTTCTGAAAGCTGCATGTTCATTTGGAGAAGCAATGATTTCTATCAATGATGTGCCAAGTGAAAAAAAAAAAGAAGTACATACTTTATATGTAATCTGTAAAATAATTTGTTTCAGGTACTGAGCAGTACAGTGAGTACACCGGCTATGCAGAGAGCTACCGCTGGGCAAGGAGCCACGAAGATAAGACCCCTAGGTAAAGTCCCACATAAGTATTTTAAGTGAAGGAAGAAATGAATGTTGGAAATTCAAGAACTTTTAAGTATTTCCTAGCACTTGCCTTAATAGGATATTTGCTTGATGTTGTCCCTTCAGTAGAGCCAACAAGCTAAGAAAGTTGTGTCATATTGCTAATGCCATACTAATGCTAAAAAGTGGTACTTGCCCTTATGTCGGTTTTTATACCAACATCTTTTACAGTTTAGAGATATTGATATTTAATGCACATTTTTGTTAAAATACTGACTGAACTGTCATTTGCAATGTCACAAGAAGTGTGACGACAGTTCCTCAGATGCCACAGTGCAGCTGATTTGTGGCAAAATAAGAATCAATACCATGAATCTGAGTAGAAAGCTCTGAGCTCCTGAATTTATTTCTCCAGCAATGTCATTAGAGAGTGCACAAAATTACTCATTCGGTATAGAAACATACACAGTGTACTCTCATTCAAGTGTTGGAGGAAGACAGAAAAAACACTGACCTTGCAGCGTTTTTACATACTTGATAAATAGTGCTGTGTAATTAGATTTGTTTCACATTGTTGCCCAAAGTCAAGCCAGAGTCTTTCTAAATTAATGGGGAGGCCTGTCTCATTTCTGATTTTGCTTTCATTCCCAATCCACAAAGGAAAAGTATTCCATTGTCTGTTATGAGTTCACCTTTTCAGCTGCTCACCATCTTCAGCTGATCATGGAAATAGCTCATTTTGCATTGGGGTTATGTGGCTGATATTAAACAACTAATGTCATCTACTTTTCTCCCCCCTCCAATTTTAGGGATGAATGGCAACGACGCTACACTGAAATTGTTGCTATAGATGCATTTCACTTCAGACGTTTCCTTGATCAATTTGGTCCAGAGAAAATTAGAAGAGAGCTCAACAAGGTCAGTTACTTCTTACAACAGCCTGCAGTCTAATATTTATAGAGCCTTTTCAAATATTTTTGTGTTAATGTCTTCATCTAAGGAAGTTCTTGCTTAATTGTGTCTCATATGACAGGATTTTGCTGTTCAATGTTAAAGCAAAAGATTGTCAAATACATTTCTTGTCCTTTGAGGTGCTATTCAAAGGTGTATTTGATATAATTTTCAAAAACATAAATTAAACTTAGATATACATTCTTTTTAACTCTTCCCCTGTCCTGTTTCCAAATGATAGGCTGAGAGTTGGGGTTGCTCATGTTGGAGAAGAGAAGGTTTCAGGGACACCTTATTTTATCCATCCGGTACCTAAAGAGGCTTATAAAGAAGTGAGAGGGACTTTTAATAGGGGCAGATAGTGACAATACAAGGGGCAGTGGTTTTAAATTGACAGAGGAGAGATTTAGTTTAGGTATTAGGAAGAAATTCCTTACTGTGAGCATGGTGAGGCACTGGAACAGGTTGCCAAGGGAAGCTGGGGAAGCCCCATCCCTGGCAGAGTTCAGTCTCGGGCTGCATGGGGCCCTGAACAACCTGAGCTAGGGAATGACATCCCAGCTCATGGCAGGCAGGTTGGAATGAGGTAATCTTTAAGGTCTCTTCCAGCTCAAGCTATGGTATGATTCTAAATTAGGAGTCTATAAGTTCTTTCCCTACGATTTGTGCTGTTCGAATCCTACTCAGCTGTGCAGTCAAGGTGGAAAAGTTCATAAGTATGGTGCCACTTGCTTTTCTTCCACCTTTCTTCTTTGCTCTTGGGGAATTGACATATTGCCTAGGAGTTTAGTTTACCTTTTCCTATATTGATGCCTTCTTGAGATCGTATCCAGCTGTTCCTAAATCCCCTTTATTTTCACAATAGCTGTAAGGGCTTTGTAACTACATATGTGTGTATACATGCCAGTCAAGAAGACTGACAGTGCAGGCCAGTTTTAATCCTTTAAACAAAGCTGCTGGGCTGACAGTCAAAACGAACACACTTCCTACTAATAATTCTTGCACATTATTGATCATTATCATTATATATTCAAAGCTGTCAGTCCTTGACCCTGCGCTAAGTCAGCTGTGTGTATACAAAACTGCACTTTGCAGTGGCTGTGGTTCTTGATAATCTCACACATCAAAGTTGCCAGGTTGAAGAGCTCTTTGATAGGGGAAGCTGGTTCTGTGGTGGACATAATTTTTTTCTCTTCTCTGCCATCCCTAATCCTTGGGATCTTGTCCTTAAGTAAGATATTTGAGATGTTTCCCTGTCCTTGGTCTCTGCCCTGGATTATGTGCTGCATAATGTTTGGGAACACTGGGTTACTTTCCCAAGCTGTGGCAGGTGCTTTATCATCTGCATAGCCGAGGTTTTCCTGTTGTTTTTCTTCTTTTCCTTCTTGTTTTGCTGCTGCTCTTTTGTTGAAGCTAAAGCAGTCATTTCACAGCTTTTAAGGTTGTACTTTTACCAGGACTAATAATTGCCGTCAGTTTATGCTTATGAGACCTGAGTTTTCAACCTGTGCCAGTGTTCTCAAGGTCTCTGCTGTTATCCCATGCACGAATTTTATCTGCTGGCATGCTGTGTCTGGAATCAGTCTCCAGTTCACAGAGCAGATTCTCCTAAATTAATAAGAAGGTTAATGAGCCAGAATAAGGCATAGGTAGTGAGAGGTGTGTGGCCTCAGTGGCAGTGCTGTCTTTACTGGGCAGTGGAATACAGGAATGCTAATTCAGTTATACTCTGCTAGTGTACCAGTTTTTAAATGTGCTGGTGAGTCTCCATAGTGAGATTCTACATTTACAGATGCAGTGGGACTCTTCTTTAGCTTGGGTGTTGAATATAAGAGCTCAGTGCTACTGTTAAAGCCTCCTGCTTTCTGCAGTACAGGAGGATACAGAATATTATAGGATGTGTTTTAAATAAATTCCAACATAGGAACACACTGCCCTAGTTCTCAGCTGTAAAGGTAATACACCCTCTTGAAATGATGTACAGTGCTGAAGGACTAATTTAAATTAGTTGTGAAACCTGAGCATCTTAACTAAAGTAACATTCATCAACTTGTTTCTTCGTGGTTGGTAATGAAATTAGCCCTAAAAAAGACAGTTAAATACAGTTTGTAAACGTCACTGGTATCTTAGTACAAAACTCCAATTACCTACATCAGTGAATTTATGAATTGCCTGCAATTTTCAGTGTATTGATTTGGTTTGGATTTTTAAAATAAATTATGGTTGATCACTGCAACATTTTTAAGGTATGTTGGTTTAGCTATTTTTTTTTAATGAGGACTGATTGGTATTTAAAGAAAGTTTTGAGTTAACTTTCTCTTCAGGCTATCCTGAAAAGTTTCCTGCAACTGTGATGAAATGCCTGGAACTCAAGATCTTTATCCTAATTCTTAACTTGGGTCCAAATAAGGCAAAAGTCTTCCTGCCTTAATTCTTTTTGTTGTTGATGTTGAATTTAAAGGAAGACTAATGGTATATTGAAGTAGTTTGAATTTGGTACTGCTAGAAGACAATACTGATTTTTGCTATCATTTTATTGTTTGAAAGTATTGTACCAGTTGCCTCTCAAATCCATCTCTGACTCTTGTGTGCATGCAGGCCTACTGTGGCTTCTCTCGACCCAATGTTCCACCTCACCATCTCTCTGCAATAGCCACGGGAAACTGGGGATGTGGTGCCTTTGGAGGGGACTCCCGATTAAAAGGTGAATTGTAGCAATTAGTTAATGTTCAAATTAATCAACTTACATTTTGATGCTGAGCCATATGTTTCTGTTCGGGTACATTTTTTGCTTTTGTTCTAATTAATGCATTTTTGCCAAGAAATGGCAGTCTATAGAATTGGTTCGTTAGTACTGATGTTTAGGCCATGAGTAATGTGGCCTTGAACAATAAAAGAGCATTCTGCTCTATTCTTTTTGTTTTAGAATTTTATACTGTTTTCAGTTTAAAGTTTGGGTCAAGCCCATGATGGTTAAATACTGGGTTTGCAAGGACTTGTAGCACTGAAACCTTCCAAAAAACAAACATGCAGCTTTAGTTCACAGAACATGTTCATTTGTCAGTCATATAAATCAGCTGATCTTTCTGGAGCAGTCTTTTTAGATTCTGAAATTCATATCTCAGCAAAGTTGTTTAAAGTACCTGGTAATTTGCAAGACTTTACATATTTGCTAGCAATGCTTAATGTTTAGTTTTACTCCTTAATATATTGCTGTATGTCAGAGAGGTTTCCACTCACTCAGTCATGCTGCTTTCTTTCCTGACTTGCCTGCTATATCACTCACTTTCTCATGTTCTTTTATATTTAATTAGAGTATTTCTAATGCAGCAGATATCACATGCCTACATTCTTTTCATACACATGCATTTCCATCAATTCAAGAACTGATGGATCCTGACATATAAATTCATATCCTGGTTCATATACTCCTGAATAGAAATTTACATTGTTTTGTTGTTTCCAAGCATTTTGAGAGCATTCAAAATTTACTTTTCAGAACAGCTTTAGGTAGCTACAGTGACAGAGTCATCAGACTATCAGCTTAATTTCTTTCTTAATGTGCTTAATTCATAAGGCATCTATTTTTTTCTCAATGCTCATTGAGTTCCTGGAAGTTGATTTTTGATTTCCATTAGATAAAATAGGCTGCCAAATGCATATCTTATCAATATAGGACTAAATAGGACCAAATATTAGGACTAATATTTACTGTAGGATCTGAGCATACTTGATTTATATTAGGAAGGTTTAATAAATGCTTCAGTTTGCATAAGATCTTGGATCTGAACTGTGATATCCCATGTATGTTTTATTTAAGCAGAAGGAGGGATGTCAGTATAGCCATTGATTTAGCTGGTGCTAGTCCAGAAGATAAGTGGGATCACATCAGCTGGGTGCAGGGGCCAGAGAGCTCAGATCCCTCCAGACCCCAGTACCACCAGGCTCTGTTGCTGTTCCTGTGATGATGCTTTCTCTAGCATGGAAATCTCCCATGGTATTGTGTATCATCGATGTCCAGAAGAGTGTGAAGTCTGATTCTTGACTGCAGTTTTGATCCTTGTTTTATAAAATCGATAGCAATTCAAAAGAAGCAGTAGCACATTTTTAATATCTTATAAAGTGAAGCTGCATTGTTTGTTTGGAATTAATAATAAGATTCATTAGGTTCTGTTCCCCTATGCAAGCTCATTAATTAGACTCTTTAAAAGCTGAACTACTGAAGCTTTACTAAATCCACAGCTGGTTCAGTAGTTTAATTAAAATATCATTCCCAGATTGAGATTAATTTCACATGTAGATCATGTAATTTATAATTTTGGCTATGCGTTTACAAGAGGTTTTTTTTGATTAAGGAATGCAGTGTTTTAATAGGTCTCTGTTTAAAAATGTGAAAGATTAGTGAGCTGAGCTCTGAATAGTTTATTTAGCTTCCACTAGCAGGCAGTAATGCACTATGTACACTGCTTTATTTTAAATTAATCTTTACAAAGACAATATTAATCACATTTTAATTAACTCTACTTACTGGGTAGAAAAAGAGCTGCACCAACAGGCTCTGATGTGAGACAGGCTGCAGGAGATGAATTGTTTGGACTATTGTAGTTCTCTGAAATGACCCTGTGATTGATTGGATGCCTCTGTGGCACTCCAGCTGGTGAAAAAGCTGCACTCTTCTGAGTTTGGTGCTGCCTCAAAGGGTCCTTGTTTCCTTCTTCCCATCATTGTTTCTTCTCCCTGGCTCTGTGGTCCGGTGCCATCCTTTGCTCAGCTCTGGCTCTTAGCAAACCCTTCACTCTGCCAATTCAACTGCTGTTCCTAGCAGAAAACAGTTAGCTTTTATCCTTCATCTGTAACTTTTCGGCCACTTTGGTGAATGGAATTGGCACAGTGATGTCTGATGAGCACCAGAGAGCTGCAGCAAAGTCAGGAGCTGGGTGAGAAGTGAACCAGAGCTGCTTTCTCCAGTTGCAGCAGGTCATTAACTTGGCTCAGCAGCACTACTGATCAATAGTCCAGATGATTTCTCAAGGTGAATCTTCAAAAACCTGTTTCCAAGACAGGAAACATTTTACTTTTTCTTTTGCATATGGAGGAGCAAAGTCTGTCTATATTGTAATGGTAGCTGTTGGCAGAACTTGGGGTGCAGCTTGGGCCAGTGAGTTTACAGAAAGCTGGAAGTTTAATAACATGAAGCCTTGTTTTTGCCTTCAGCAAATTGTTTTATCCTGTGTAATCTTTTTTTTTGTTGTTTCAGCCTTAATTCAGATATTGGCAGCTGCTGAGGCTGGTCGTGATATTGTTTATTTTACCTTCGGAGATGTGGAGCTCATGCGGGACATTTACAGCATGCATACTTTTCTCTGTGAGAAGGGCCAAACTATTGCTGAGCAAAAAGAAATCTCTGTGTGCACAAAAGAGACAGAACCATCTCTATAAGGAGAAATTTTCCAATAGGAATTCTTGCCACTAAGTCTTGAACACAAGCAAATGGGTCTCGGTTTATTTGTACCTGTTTTCAGAATGGGGAACTTTTCTGATTCGGGATCTACTGCACAGTGCTGATCAGTTAGAAGGCTTCTGGATGTTTCTGATTCACTTAGGAGTTAGGCTGTAGAGTTTGAAAAATACAGATACATGTGGTAGGTAGAAGATTTGTAAAAGCTTCTGATATAACTCAGTAATGCTTTGAAAAAGGAAAAGCTGCTTAGGCATTCTTGATATAAATTTGTCTTCTAGTGGTTCTGTCTTGATCAAGATGTAGTCTGATGTGTTGTTATCCAGTTGCAATACAAGAAAAGCAGTGTATCCATTGTCCTACTGTAATTGTTATGTATCTTTTAATTTCTGGGCCAGAAGCACAAAGCTGGGTAATGAGCAATATAATTTGTAAGCCATGTGTGTGCAAGCCTAATGTTAGGATAGCTTGTGCAGGAAGTTGAGGGAGCCCATCCTATGTTCTGACCAGCCTGCAGACGTTGCTGTTACACAGTTGTCTGCCTCCTCTCAGTCTCTGCTCATTTAGAGGTGTTCCTAGCCACTATCTCAGGGTGCATGTGCATTTCTAGCCTTCCTTTGCAATCGTACATTGCTCACGTGGCACGTTCTTGCATGGTGTTTAATGATTTCTTTTTGGTTTTTGAAGGGGACATTTATAGGCTGTTGCTGAGATACTACAATGAACAATGCAGAAACTGTTCTACTTCAGGACCAGATGTCAAGCTGTACTCTTTCATATACAACACCGTTGAGTCCTATGCAGATTCTACTGATGATGAGGATGAAGAAAAAAGGTTGTGTTTTGAAGATTGAAATAAATGTATTTGATCAGAATAGTGTTTATCTCCTCCCACTGTTATATTGTGTGAATTGCTGGACATAATGAATGAGCTGGCTTAATTTCTATTGATGCATTGGTAGTTACGTATAACACCCAAACAAAAAAAGCCCACAAACACCTTTAAGGGATGAGATTTATTTGTTGGATGGTTTCATACATGAAAACTGTGTTCATGTGTGTACAGAAAAAAATTCTTTGGTAAGTCTGGTTTGCATTATACCTTGTTAAGTAGAATATTTTGGTACACATGTATATTTCGCTCAAGATTGCTGAAGAACTTCAGATTTCCCTGTACTCCTTTGCCTTTATTTTTCAGAGCTCTTACGTAGATTTCTTACAGAGGCTTAGAGCTGGAGTACAGACAGCCCTGTAACGCCTCAGATGATGTTAGAGAGAAGCATTTTAATGATTGTTCTTACGGAAAATTTTCATAATCCTTACGAGTGCCAAGGTACCATTGGTGTTCTTACCAAAGTTTTCATTCATTTAACTTAAAATGTCCTGGGTCTAATTTATTTTTTTAATAAATGGTTAAAAATTAAAATGTTCTGGGGGAGCAAGAATGCATTTCACAACTGTGGGTCTTTACCAAATTAGACATAAAAGTTGGCATAAAGTAGAGGGAAAAAAACCAACAAGAGTGGGAAAATGAGAAATGTGACCAAAGCTGGAAGCAGAGGGAAAGATTTTCACATGAAACTCTTCAATACCATTTTGTTGGTGCTATCTGTTACCACATTGAACAAGTTCTTAGACATGTTAGTCTATTGGAAGTTTCTCAAGGTTCAATGCTGCTGGCAATATTTGAATTAAGGTCTGCTAGTTGTGTTTATATTGTCATATCAGTTCTCCCTTATTCAGTATGCATATATGTGAGTATAAGATCCCCATGGGATATGTGAGTGAGGAAACAAATCACGTATCAGTGGGAGCAAAGTCTGCAGGCTACAGATAAGAACGTGAGGTCTTGTTAGGAGTTTCTGCCTGTGTCATTTTAGACATGGGAATAACAGTGAAGAGTTGGCAAAACGTGTAAACCCCATGCTTTTACTATCTGTGAATACCAAATTAGTGTTGCTGTAGTGCATTAATAGTTTACACAAAACTGCAGATACATCTGTGATAAAACTTTTTCAGCTCTGTGTACAGGGCAAATCCAGTGAGACTTTTGTCTATTTGTAGTTTAAGCCCAGTTTAAGTTTCAGCCCAAATTCCGAAGTTTAACCTGTTATATGTTAGGTTTTTTGGTTTTTTTGTATGTCTTAGTTGCTATTATGAGTTAGCAATACAAGTAAAAAAAAAAAAATGCAGCAGGAAATGTAGTGACCGAAGTTTCTTAATCAATTAATCCTTTTGAGTTGTGTCAGATAAAACTCTCCAAGCCTCAAACACACCGTGGTAATTAAATGCTGGAAGCTGTTGGCAGTCTGGCTTAGAATAAATCACTCACTGTTTCATCTGCTCTGGGGGAAGCAAAGGAAAGAGTCTGGGTCATTTCTCAACACCTTCAGGATGCTGTACCTTGCTGTTAATTCCAAGTGGGCAGCTTGCAGGTGTGTTCCTTGGGAAGTGATGGACACAGAGGTTTCTTCCTGTTCTTCCCACCAGTTGTAGTTTTCTCCACTCCCATCCATTTTAAGGAAAAGATTTTTGGCTAGATTTTCAGGCTTTTTTTCCTGTGTTTGCAATCTGTGTCCTCAGATTTAGCAGAAATCTTTTCTCCTGCTCCTGGTGTTTCAGTGTTGGCTCAGATTCTGGCAATAGGAATAACTGTTTTATTAGCTCTTATTTGGGCATTTAGGTTCAAGTAGGATAGAGTTTGTAGATGCATTGCCAGTGATAGATGTACCCTGTGAATTATGACAAGGGATGGAAAACTGGTGCTATCAGCCAAACCTTTTTGACCTTACTTCTCAGGATCTCGTACAGAAGAGATGAACAGAATTTGTTCTTAAACAACTGGAAAAAAATACAACAAAAAGCTTTAGATGGCTAGAAATTACCTCCCCTTTATTATATATATAAATGCTTCTTCATTAGTGCAATATTGTCATTGTGAGAAGTGATTGGTCAGGTATGAAAAATGTACCAAAATATGATGGAATGAAATTCTCCTTCAACTCTAACAACAGAAAAATTTAACTTTTGAGAGATTCTGATGATCAGATGATAGGTATGGAGTTAAAGAGTTCTTGCAGTGTCAAGTGCTTCCAGGTTAATACTAGTCTTTTTATGCAGTCTGTATTTTCAGTGATACTGAACATTTTCTAATATGGGGAAGAATGCCTTTTGTTTGAGATCATTCATTAGAATATGTTTACCATACTTTTTTTCTCTTGTGAATTATGCTTGTATGAACAGGAACAAAGGAAAAATAACTCCTTTTCCATTTCATGTGTTGTCTGAAAAAAAAGTGATATGTCCTGGATTCTGTGGTGTGCTCCTGATCTCATAAAGGGCAACATTGTAAGAATGTTTCAAGTATTATTTTGATCACAGGCAGGCTGAAGATTGTTTTGTTGCTGTTGTTGTCTGTTTTGGGCTTTTTTTAAAGCAAAATAGCCCAGAATTAGTTAACAGTGGTGTTACATTCCCATGATGTTCTGATTCAGTAAAGAACTGAACTGCCCAGATTGCTGCATGTCAGCCCAATACATGCTCTACACCTTTCTTTTTCTGCCCACCCACCACTCCCCATTTCCAACCTCCCTGAAATGTTTCCTTTAGCTGGCGATGCCTTCGGTGCTCGGGGGGAAGCAGTGTGGGATGGAGATGTTAGTGATCTCCTTGTGCAGCCTAGAAAGCTTCAGTTTCACTCTTCCAGAAACCTGGTGGTGGAGTACTCTGGCTTTGGGATTATTTTTTTTTATTATTATTTTAGGGATGTTTGCTATATGATTTCCAATAAAAATAAACTTCCTACCAAAACTTTTGTTTTATACTTTTTAGCGGCTAAATTGAATGCTTAATATGGAACAACAACAGGCAGTCATGTTGATTGCAACGTTGCCTCATTGTCAAGTTTGGTGCCTGAGCGCTTCTGATGTTCTACAGCTCTTGCACCTAAATTGCTCAGTTCTGAGGTTTCCTTATCCAATGAGGAGTATCCAATACTGTATATATTAATTTATAAACTGTTGAAGTGTTCCCGATATTCTTCTAAACTTATAGTTTATGCACCATTATATTGTATTGATTTTTCTGGATCTGTATGCTAATGTTTACATAATTTTGTAGGAATACAATTAAAAAATTCTGACTGAAGCCATGTGGTGTAATTTCTTAATCTACTTTCCAGGACAGAAGAATTCCAGCACATTTGAATGCACAGGGAATAATACTGCAGGTAGTTCTAGCAGTCAATCGACATGTAACACAGAGCTGAGGAATTTATTCTTCCTGTACAGGTGGTGGTTGCTTTGGTCTGCATAGCAATGTAAAATGCAATTAGCTACTGTAAATTGGAAGGGTGTTAGTGTGAGTGTGAGATTTTATCCATGTGTATGGCCAAATACAGATATTCTGATGTTCCCAAGCTTTTGGTAAGCAAGTAGATGTTGGATTGTTTATTGAACTTCATGAAGGAAATGTCACTAAATAAAAGCAAATAACCCCCTAAAATATACAAATAATTAACATCTTGTAGAAGTGTTTTTATGGTTTGTAAGAGTGGGGCTGAGATCCTCCTAAATAAAACCATTTCAAACTTTTTCCAAGATGTTGTTTTAAGCCAGTAAGGAATTAAATAGTTTAGCATTACAATTAGGATAAAACTATAATTCGATTGCTCCTAAGGTTTTATATATAGCTGTGCTTATGAAGTTTGCAGTGTTGATACTAGAGGATTTCATTCACCAAACAGCAGCAATGGAAGCAAAGATGGTGACCAACAGACACGTCTGGGGGAGCAGGAACGAGCAGGTGGGTTATGGCTGAGCAAGGAGAATTCTTGCACTGTGCCCACAAAACTGCTCAGGGAAATGGCCAGAGGGCTCCCATGTTCATGAGCAGTGTTTGGCTGAGTGCTGCATGAGCTAGGGGTGCGTGACAACTGGGAAGGGACAGAAGGGTTGATGCCCTTCATGTTGTACCTTGGAAATCCCAGGTGCAGGGGAGGCAGAAGGTGCTCCCATTGTGCTGCTGCAGAGCAGAAGCAGCTGCCAGTCTGTCCCAAGCTGTCACTGATCTCACTGTAATCAGCAGACACCCTCAGGAATACACTTTTTTAATTCTTAAAAGCAATTGTAGCCTGTGGAGATAACCCTGGGGATAAAGCACAATTGGCAAGGGTTGATTCAACACGGACTTCTGGTTTTCTCCATTTTTTCCCACCTAGGTTAGTGTTTGGACAGAAGAATCTCAGACACCTGAATTTCACAACTTTTTATGTTTATGTTCAGTCTGCATCCACTCATCCTGAGCAGCTTTCTGTGACAGAAGGATGGACAGATGGATGTCAGACCTTGGGATTCCAAAAGCTGTTGCAAACTCTGTCAGGTTCATTGAGGTAATTGTATATTAGCCAGTGTAGGGTGATGCAATGTTTGCTCTGGATGGATGACTAGGGTTTTTGCCTTTTTTTTTTTCTTCTCTTTTTAAAAAAAATTATCTGCATAAAGTCATCTTTTGCTGTTTTGTGGCACCTCTGTGACAAGAATGAGAACATCCATAAAATCATGGAGACTGCAAGATGCAACAGCTGTCTGAAAGGGTTGGGTTTTTTAAGCTCAGAATTGAGTATTTATGATCTTGTTTTGTGCTAACAGTGTTTCATGCTCGTTTATCATTGCTTAAGTGAGTGTGACCTGGAAATTGCATAGGAGGTATTTGTCACTGATAACTCCATTACAGCAATACCATCAATTCCTTCTGAGCTGAGCTGTCAGCCAGGCTTCCACTGTGTGCTCCTGGTAAGTGGCACTCTAAAGGAGGCACTGGTGAGTTCCAGGCCCTCTCAGTGACACTGTGGGGTGCGTGTGGGTGTGTGCACACTGTGCTGTGCGTGCACCCCCACTGGAGAAGCTTTAGAGAGGCTGCTGTGAACTACTGGAGGGGGGATGGTTGCTAATGTAGCTCATCAGTTGTAAATCTGGGACGCAGGGGACAGGAAGCCAGAGAGAGGTTGCACTGTCTTTCCAAGCTGGCTGTGCTTGCTGTAACTCGGTGTGAACTTTGGTACCCACAGTACCTCACACACCTCAGTCTCTGCAGTCAGCTGTCTTCTCTCTGTGATGGATTGTACTGAAAACTTTGCCTAGCTGATGTGCCTAAAAATGACAGGTTTTGGGCTGATTTTTTTCCTGTGGTTTTTATGCATTAATTAACAGTAAATTGAACAGGTGATATTAGAGATATGAGGTTTTTACCTTCTATTTTTATTTGTTGAATAGCTAAGAGGACTGCTTTGATGTTCAAATTTTTAAAGAAATGGAATACGATGAAGGCTTTTCCCATTGGGTGTAAAATACTAAGAGTATGCTTGGTTGGGTAAAGGTTACTGAAAAGCCTGGTGTCCTTCTGCCAAGTAATAAACATGGTTTTCTGTAAATCTCCTCTTGGAAAATTCATGTAACATGCAGATAAGAACCTACTTTCTCTGAACAGAACTTTACACAGAGGCTTTTTCTGTTCTGCTCTCAGTTGTTTTCACTTGGAAGGCCCAGTTCAGTAACACCTTTTTTTGTTTGTTTGTTTGCTTTTTTAGAGATGCCTTCTGCAAGATTGGAATTTTTATACTTACTTCAGCTGGTTCCTTTTGTAATTAATATTATCAAAGTGAGATTCTGTACAGATAAAAACTGCATTTGCTAAATAGGAAGAAAACAAAGGATGAGTGAGGCAGGTTTGTTTTAAAAGTCCATGT
This sequence comes from Regulus satrapa, assembly GCA_013396955.1. NCBI lineage: Eukaryota > Metazoa > Chordata > Aves > Passeriformes > Regulidae > Regulus > Regulus satrapa. Next base: position 118,674 of record VWZN01022256.1, on the reverse strand, counting down.
TTAGAGTTAACAAGAAACAAGAGTGCAGTGCCACATGTGATGTTACCAGTTTGGATCCAAGACATCCGTATGTGTGTTAGCACCTAATCACTGTCCCTATGCAAATCCTGAACTTTCATTCCAAGGCTATTTTTTTAGGGAGGCAGTTATGACAAATTACAAACTGTTTGTTTTAATATATCCATATGTCATCACTCCTTTAATATGTCTGACCTTAGCTGAATGTTACAGACATTATGGGTGTTTTTGCCTGGAAGGACGATGTTTGCTAGTTTTTATAAGCTGTAATTTACACTCAGAACAACATCTGGAGCGCATGAGGAATTAAACCCCTGTAAATCCTGTCTGGATGTGCTCTGTAATGGCTTTTGAGCATCTGAAATCTTTTCAGGGTGGTGGAGTATGCTAGGAGGCTAGAGGGGAAAACTGCCATCTTCTTGCTCAAAGGCAGTGTTTTCACCTTTCTTTTATACTCTTTTGATGGAGATAGAAAATTATTTTGATTGTGGGGGAGCATTAATTTATATTAATTCTCAGAAATTGCTATCTGTTAAAAAGATAAACCGGGAAAGCAAAGACAGAATCAGGGGCAGGGGCAAAATTCAATGTTTTTACATTTATTACAGTAATCTTCTCTAGTCGTGCTCTCTAAATGTGATGCGTAGATTCTCTCAGAAATCATCATCAAGTTATAAGGGGGCAGGGATGTATGTTGCCACTTAGCCTTTAGTTTCAAAATTTGCAGGTCTTTGCAAAAAAAGGCAGAAAATACTTTTGGGAGACAATTGATTTTTGTTTTTATGTTCCCATTTGATGTGTTGCTATCTCCCATGTGTTGGTGTCCAAGCAGAAACACCTGTATGGGTTTCCTTCGGTGCCTGTTTGAATGATCTTTTTCATTTTTGAAAGAATGTCTTGACTGGATCCTGACAGTAGTTCTGCTTTACTTACAGGGGAGAAAAACCACAAGGGTGATGTTTCTCTTAAAAACACCAGCGTGAGCTCTGACCATAAGTGTGCGAGTAAGCCACATCTGTTTTGAGCTGTATGGGGAAATGACAAAGTTAAGCACCTTACACGTCTAGAATCTTACAACTTTAGGATTGGAATAAGAAAAATACAGAAAATTTTCTGCAGGCTGATGGTACGTTCAAGTTGTTTTGTTTTGTGTACCTGGAATCCAGAGAGTAGGTTTTCAGTGAACTGTTCCCAGGGGCTTGTGCATCTGCTTCAGTAACAGTGTTCCCATATTAATGGGGTCTTCTTTAGTGGCAGTGAATGATAACCAGGCCAGTGAGAAACTGGATCCATGTGTAGAGAAGGCAGGGTGTCCCCTCTGGCACTCTTAGCCTTGCAGAACTGACCAGGGGGGAAAGCAGATATATTAAAGATCTTTTCCCACAAGTTTAACCTGCTCCACTCTTGTGGATTAGTTTTGTGTGCTATTCCTACATCAGGTGTTGCCTATAAAGGGATGCTTAGGAAAGTTCATGATCCTGAACTGTGTGAATTATCACTAAGCAGAGAGAAGTTTTGTTTACTTCCATTTGAAAGGGGAGGGAGCTAAATCAAATCAATTAATTAATTGTATCCACTTAAGATTTAGATGTAGTTTATGACACCTGCTTTAGAGATGCTTCAGAAGAATCCTCTTCTGTGGGGACTTGGCTCCTCTGCACGTGTGCAACTGCCTTTCAGCTGGAAGTTGACAGGAAGTGCTGAATTTACTAATTATTTTTTCATGCATCAAGGCATCTTGGCATGCCAGATGCAATAAAGGCACTATATAGATCAAAGTGTTTCATCATGGCACAAAGTTAATTTTGCCAAGATTTGAAGACCTACCTTCTCAAAATTAACGACTAAGAAAATTGCTGTGAATAACTAAATCCTGTTATTGAGTAATGACAAAATTTTCTTTAATGTACTAGGAATTGATTTGATCTAAACCAAAATGTCATGAAAATAAATTAAGGTAATTGTAAGTGTTTCACACCCTTTTATGTAACGGATAAGGTCCTAAAAATTGTATTTTCGAATCCAGAGTTATGTCTATCTTCAAAATGCCTGCATTGTTAGGTAATTATCTCATTGCAGTTTTAAGTCATTATTTTGCCTGTTGCCTGAGGAATTTTACAGCAGGGCAGTATTAATAAGATGCCAGGAGAACAAATTTCATAACTTAATCTCTGTCATAAATTGAACTCATATAAACAAAGTGGCATTTTCATTCATAATTAAATGACCTGCAGCAAATGTAGGTCAGGAGCGAAGGGATGCTTGATTTTACGTTCTGTGGAAAATCAGAACTGTGCATTTTGAGGAGAAAAAATATTTTGAGGAGAAAATTTTAGGAGGAAAAAATACAATCAGTGCCTTCTGAATGTGGATTGAACATACCACAACTTTGAGAAAAGGAGGTTCCTAATTCATCCACATTGTAAATCTCAGCTAAGTGGCATTTAGAATTTTACTGTTGGTGATGACAGTTCTCTGAGCATTCAGATGAAAGAAAAAGACTTACTGATTGATTGAGTCCACTCCATGTACACAAAAACCAGCAGCCAAACCCAGCAGATTGAATTTAAAATGCAGAAGATTTGGAGCTGCCTTTTTTTTTTTTT
>VWZN01022256.1:93485-107221 GCA_013396955.1 Regulus satrapa | reverse complement strand
CGGGCCGGGCCGGGCCCCGCAGCGTGCGGTGAGCGGGCGGCCCGTCCTGCCCGTCCTGCCCGTCCTGCCCGTCCTGCCCGTCCTGCCCGGCCGCCGGTGATGCCGCAGCCTCGTGGAACCCCGGAGCGCCTTGACAGCCCGGCAGGCTCCGGCCCCGGTGTCCAGGGTGACCGGGACACCGCGTCCTGGCGTTGCGGGGAGGGGCCGGAGAGCAAACCCGGCCCTCCCAGATCCTCCCCTCTGCTCTGTGGGTGGCCCGGGGGCTGTGCGGGTGACATCCCCTGGCAGCCGCCGAGGGCGTTTGTCCAGGGTGCGGTAATCGGCCCGTTAGGCTGGATTGCACCGAGACGCCTCCGTGGCCCAGGAGGGGCGGCTGAGCGCCCTGAGGCGAATGCGCCCCTGGAAAAGCTCCTGCGGGTCAACTCTGTGTGGAGAGCTGGGATGCTCTGTACAGCACGGCACAGCCGTGCTTGGGGGGAAACCAAGCTTTTAGTGCATGGAGGTATCCCTGAAGTAGCCTTATTTAATTGGGATATTCCCTGTATCTCTAACTTAAAGTACCTGTGATAATCTTTTGGAAAAATACCATGTTTATCAATTTTTTTTTTTTTTTTTTTTGCTGTCAGCCTTGCATAATTTAAATTACTCAGTCTTAAAAAGAGCTTTAAGAGTAAGCTGTGGGGGAATATTGGGGAAATTACCATGATAGAGGATGAAGAACTATTTTTATGAAACATGGAGCAGACTTTTTAATCACCACTTCTGTAGAGCATAAAGAGCATTTGTTAACGTTAGCAGCAGGGCTTCACGTGTTGAGAAACTCAGTAAGGGCACTGGCAATACCAAGAGGATATTGATTCATATGTGCAGTGTATTTATACTGAAAGTGGTCTTCAAAAGAGCTGGATAAAATCTTCGTTATCAGAAGTGTCTGCTTTGTGTTCTCCCCATGTTTCTATGACCCCTTGGGTAGAATAATTCCCAAGACTGTCGGTGACATTGGGGCACTTCTGGAGATGGAAGTGCCAGGGTGAAAGCTAGGTCATCATTTGAGGCAGAGAATGGCTGCAGGAATTTTCAGCTGCTTAGGGCATTCATTTACTCCCACCATTTTGAGGGTGCTGTGGTGCATTAAATATCAGGTTGTTCTTGTGGTTCACTGCTTCTTTCTTATTTTTGACCTCTGGTAGAGATTTAATTAACACCATTTTTTAGCTTAGCTCGGTCCCTTTCCAAGCACTGTTTCCATTTCAGGGTTGGTTTGGGAAACATAGTGAAGTGGAACAGTTCTAACTCCCCGACTCCTGCGTGCTGTCCTGGGTTCCGATTTCTGACTGACAGCCTCGAGGCTGAGTGGGCTGGGATGGTCTGGGATCACGCTGGTGGTCTCTGGTTTGTTTGGCTGCTGACAGCTGACATCTGTGCTGAAGAGCTATGTCTGCAGAAGGAAGAGCTAGGAAGAAGTCAGGGGTTTTGAGTCGCATTAATCTGTACCTGGAATCTGGCTGGAATGACATGGCTCCTGTATGCTTTTATAGATTACATATTCAGCAGTTACTGGTTGAAATATGGATCTGACCCCATTTTGAAATTTAAATGGAACCAGAGGGAAGTGACTGGTACCACTTACAAGCTCTTTTTTCCTCTTATTTGTTATGCTGCTTGCACCCATTTTGTGTTCTTTACGAACTTCTAGAAGAACGAACATTCTTCAGACAGACACATTATAAAGAAAAAATGTAAAATTACCTGTGCTTAAAGAGCTTGCTGCTGCAGAATGATAAACTGAGAAGAACATTCCTCTTTCCCTACTCTCTCAAGTCTTTACAAAGTACTTCAGGTGAGAGTAGGTAATCCCTTAGGATTTGCCAAGTTTGTGGCAGTGCAAGGGCTTTGTGGCAGAAGGTGAGGTTTGCATGCAGTAAGGTAAGGTAGGTGCAGTAATAATTTCTATGAGAAGGGGCACAGACACAAGGTTTGAAGTGCCACGGTGACCTCTCTGTTCTTGCTGTTCTAACACCTTGAAGTCTCACCCAGTTTTGCGAGTGACACGATGCATACTTGCTGTTAACCCTTACGGAGGGCGAGGCGCACGGGCAGTGTCTGAGCTCTGTCAGGGCTCCTGCAGGGCCTGCCCTGCTCAGAGCGGTGCCCAGGGTGTTTGTGCTGCTGCTGCCGGGGAGCCCTGGCCCGGGGGCTGGCCCAGGCCGTGTGACAAGCTTCCCCTGGGCCAAGTGGGGAGTGACAGCAGTGAGCAGGGATTGAGCAGAGCAGCGGCCCAGCTGCCGGGGGGAGAGCGAGGAGTGTGTGTGCTTTTGGGGAGCTGCCCGCCTTGCACGAGGGCCGCGTGCTGCTTTCAGCTGCTGCGCCTTGGCGGGACGCCGCGGTGTGTCCGGGCACACGGAGAACGTGGGCAGGAGCTCGCTGAGGGCGCCCGCTGAGGGATGGCTGCTGCTGCATGAGGGCCAAAAGGCTGCACGAGGCCTGGGGAATCTGCTGTGGTCAAGGACAGTTCACTGCTGGGATGATGGAGTTGAAGGTGGTGACTAAGAAAAGGATCTAGTCATCAGCTTTTAAAATAGATGTTGAGCTAAAAATGTGATGCTGGAGGAGAACGAGCAGTAATGCTGGTTTAGTTACTTATTTAGTGTGTTTAGTAGGAGCCCTTTTACTTTTCTTATTTTTTAATTGGATGATGCAAAATATAGCTATTCCTTAGAAAATTAAGACATTTTATCACCATGTATTTTGGTTTTTTGGAAGGAGGCTGTAAGAGGAGAGACATAAAATAATTTAATGGGATTTATGTGCAGAAAATATGTATTTTTTTTTTAAAATTATATCTATTTTTAAATTAGAGACAAAGAAATCTTAACATGTAATAGATAGCATTAAAATTTTTTCTGTGACTCAGAATAGCAGTGTTGTTTTGAAAAAACCTTTAAAGTTCATTTGGCAGCTCAATACTCTCATTTTTAGCAATTGCTCAGTCACATCAAGCAACAGAAGACCTTAGGTTTTACCTTGGACCACATAAATTATTTCTTTAGATGGACATCTAAGCAAATGAGAAACACTTCGGAGTTAAATCTGAATTTTACTTCTAAATAGTTCTTCTAAATTAATACCTTATTCTTCATGTTATTGTAGCTTTCTAAATACTTAAAAAATGAAAACAAAATGAATAATTTCACATTATTACTCCCTCTTTGCAGTTCTTGCAACTTCAGCATTAAGATTATATTAGTTTGGGACTAATTTAAGATGCATTTATTCTTTTTTATTTTGGAGGTGAGCTCTGATTCCCTTTGCTAGCACTGGAGCTGATGGTGTTAGGCATTCAGAAGATTCAGGCCCTTATTGTGGGAAATTGAATTGGGAAATTGAATTTCTCTATTCAAAACCGCACGGAATCCGCTATCCTTGTTACAAAGCTCATGAGAGATCATTGGAAGCGCAGGATAAACGTTGCCAGTTAGGAAAACAAATTAAAGTGAGGCTTTTCTCAGCGTTTCACTGTTTGCTTGGAGGCTGGTGTCAATATGAGCACTTAACTAACACTTCTGCCTGTTCAGTCAGCTCCATGACTCGTGGCAGAGTTGGAGGCGTTTCAGGCTCTTTGTTCTTTACAGCGCCCGTGGCTGACGCTGTCTGACGGGGTGCAAGGGCACAGCTTTCCCCACAGAGAGGCCTCCAGAGAGGCCAGTGCTGAGCAACCCCGGCCACTGCAGGGAGCCGGGGCAGGCGGCACGAGCGGTGGCTGGCGAGGGAGCAGGGTGGCATTCCCAGTTTCAGGAGCTGGGAGAGGAGCTGACTGATGGGGGCATGGCCAGCAGCAGCCACTCCGCTGCTCTGGCTGGAGCTCTGAAGGGAGCTCAGCCTAGGCCTGAGCTTTGTACTAGAGCGCTGTAGCCAGAAACCTCCGTTTTCGCTTTGAGGCTGAAATGTGTCTGCAATTCATTGGCTCTTTTTCTGATTAAGTTTGGTTTTATTTTATTAATAGACTTGGATCGTCTGGCTAATAAACAAACATGAGTCATCTGAAGTTGTTTGCAGCCACGCTGAAGAGGCATGGCTTTAAACTTCTGGAAAAACAGGATATAGCCAGAAGGGCATTTTTACACGGGCGACGGTATGTTTCATCAGGAGCCTCAGAGCCATTCCCGAGTGGGAGTAATTCCAATTACGTGGAGGAAATGTACTATGCATGGCTTGAAAACCCTAAAAGTGTACATAAGGTAAGTCTAAAATTTGACTGTAATGCTGGGTTGAGAGTGGAATAGGTTTGTTTTACTTTTCCGCTTGCTTTTTTAATAAAAAGTTCAGGAAGAGGTCTTGTGTGAAATGAAAAACGTGAAATTAATTTCCCACCTATTGACTGGCGTGAGATGTGATATTGCAACTATGAAAGGACAGAGGAGGCCTAGGCATGGTGAGCAGAGCAGAAAGAACGAGAAGTCCAGACCAGGAACGGGAACTGCTCTGAAACTTTATTCCTCCATGGAAATGCTGGTCAAGCAGTCAGTTAAGTAATTTGTTATATCCAGAAGAAGACCTAAGAATAAAACATATTGAATTTTTGGTATATAGTAAGGCTGTCATCAGAGAATATGTTATAATTAAATAATGTGTGTTCATGTTGGTACTTCTAAGTGTCTGAAGAAGAAGAATGTTCAGTTGCCTTTGGATTAAACTGTGGAAGTTCTAACCTTAAAACTGAATCTGAAATTGTCAGAATATTCTTCTGAAGTATCTTGAGAAGTATTTTGTTTTGTGTCTCCTTCTCACTCCAGGCAATAGACATTTGTTAGCTTTTCTAAAAACTCTATTACCCAAATCCTTTCTTGTGGACAAAATACATAGGCTTATTTTTTAACAAGATTTCTGCTGACAAAGAGAGCTCTGTTATGGTGATACATGTATAGTAACTTAAGAAGTCGATGAGAAGTCTGATCAATTCCAAGACAGACAAGTCATTTTCCAGAAAGTAATGTGAATTGTGCACAAAATGTTTACCAAATTGGTTGTCTGTTCCCTTACTCTCGAGGCACGTATATCAAAATGTCACTTAGGAGTTGTTGTTCTAAGTCTGATAATCTGTCTAGAGCGTGAGGAAGTGACGCATGCTGAGGACAGAGACAAGAAATGAAACCCAGGAGGGTGGTTTGGAGCCGCTTGTTTCCTTTGGATGTTGTGTGTGAACTCCCTCTTGTTGAAGGGTGACATATGCAGGGCCAGCTCTGAAGGCTGACTGTTATTCACACAGCAGATGGATCCGAGGCCTTTTATGTTTGTTACACCTGGAGTTGGGATGGAGAAACCTTCTCCAGGAGTGTCTCTTTCTCATCTGGCTTTGGGCCCTCGTCCCGTAGCTGCCAGCTGAGCTCCAGCAGTGGGAGCTGGGGCAGCGCAGTGTGTGGGTGTCCAGATCGATATCCACCCTTCTGTCCTGGGCACACCGAAGGGATGAGCTCGTGCATGAAGGAGTGTGTGGTGACATCAAGGCGACATCTTGTTTTATATTATGTTTGCATGATATTGCCTTCTGGCTAACTTCTTTCCTTTAAGAAGAGCGGAGTTCCCGGTTGAGCCCCTTTGCAGCGGGAACCCCGCGGGCCCCTCTGTGGCGGGAGCTCCTGCTCGGGCCGCCCGGAGCTGCCCAGGGTGCTGAACAGGGCGGCCGTGAGGGGCAGGAACGCTGAACCCGCTCCTCTGGCAGCTCGCTGATGCTGCTCAGCCCGTTGTGGGTTCAACAGCCAGCAACAAATGGGCACGAGTGAGTTGACAGAGGAATGCCGGGTGTGGCCTAGGGTGTGGATCCCAGGCGATCCAAGATGCATTTTTGTCGTGGTTTAATCTCATCTGGCAACCACGCAGCCGCTTGTGCTTTCTCTCTCACACACATGGGTGAAAGGGGGAAAGAATCAGCGGGGTGGAAGTGAGAAAACTTGTGGATGGAAATAAAGACAGTTTAATAGGGAAAGCAAAAGCTGCATGCACAAGCAAAGCAAAACTAAACAAGGAATTAATTCACCACTTCCCATGGGCGGGCAAGTGTTCAGCCATCCCCAGGACAGCAAGGCTCCAACACACGTAATGGTGGCTTGGGAAGGCAAACGCCGTTGCTCCAGATGTCCCCCCTTCCTTCTTCTTTCCCTATGCTGAGCACGATGTGGTTTGGAATATCTCTTTGGTCAGCTGTCCTGGCTCAGTGTCCCTCCCAACTCCTTGTGCACCCCCAGCCTCCCTCCTGGTGGGGTGAGGAGCAGAAAATGTCACTATATTGCCAACCCCCTTTTGAAATCCAAACCAGTTGGCGTGCAGTTAACTACTCTGGGCCAAACCAGCATGATTAGCAATCTGGGTGAATTCTTTTCTAGGTTAACTGTGCTTAATAAACTTGCAACAGTGGCAAACTGGAGTAAATTCACTGTGTCCCTGATTTATGAGGCTTGAAAAAATATGATGGATGAGAAAAATGGATTACAGCTATTCTTGCCTAAATTATTAGTTCTTTCACAACCAATGAAAAAAAGGGGAGGGGGAAAAGAATGCCAATTAATTTTACTTTATTTCATCAACAAAATCATTTTTTGTTTTCTCAACAACCATCTCATTTCATTGGGTGAAAGCTGCAAATACCTTCCCAAAATTTTTGACAGAAATTGTTCAATTTGAGCTTTTGCAAAACAAGTTAAAGATGTTAAGGGTTGAAATCACCCTGTTTTCATCAAAATACAGAAAAAAGTCATGCTGTAGTTTTGCTGTGGTTTTGTGCATTTGTCATTTGGCTACGGAAAGGAGAGGAGGTGTTGGAAGATAATGTCAAGAGACACCACGTGGTGTTGATTATGGTTTTGCTAATGATTTGACTCTCTGCAGGCCACTCATTTTCATTGTTTTATTCAGTATGTCCAGCATGCTTTAGAGAACCAGGTTGTGCATTTAGATACTGCATTCTCTTTCCTCCTTCTTCTTTTTATACAGTTTCTCCTCAAGTTTCTTCATAGATAACCCTTTTTGGGAGGAGATGTGCCTCCTCATTGATTGGATGGAAAAACTTGATTTTTTTTTTCCTGGGCTTTAAAAATCATTCTCTATTCACTTATATTTAGATACTCCAATTAATCAGAGCTCCTGAGCTGATTTTCCTCTCAGAAGATTAGACTGGACATGTCTTCCCTCGTATGCTTGTTTACAGCTGTTTGAAATATGGCTGTCACATTCCAGTGAGCATATGCAGTGGTTCTAAGAATTTCTCTTCTCTATGAAAATCACCCTTGCATATCAAGGAATATACCTGTATCTATCTATCTATCTATCTATCTATCTATCTATCTATCTATCTATCTATCTATATAAGCTTTATTCTTTGTACAAATTCATTTCAGATTATTTCCTGCTTTTCCTTGCCTTTTGAATTTCCTATCGTCAGAGTAGCCAAAGCAACAATCGGAATAAAATGACGTAGGGTCTGAAAAAGGCATCATTATTTCTCCTTGAAGCTTGGTGTCAGGGCCATAGATCATAAGAGAGAAGCTTGACAAGGCTCAGTTATTACTATCACAAGATTAATTACAAAACTGTATGGTTGGCTATGAGTACATAATGCCTGCCATGTTATCCTGTGTGCAGCCGCCGTGCTGGGAGTGTGTAATCACCTCCTTGGTTTATGGACTAGGGAAAATGGGGAGGCTCTTCTTGCTTTGACTTCATTTTATTCATTTTCTTTTAAAACTAATATAGTGGTGCTCAGTGTATGTCTTCTAAGGCTTTACTGTCCTCACTGCAGTTGATGAATATTGTGATGGTACTAGGAAAAAAACCCCAAGCCATCAAGATAAAGCATATATTGCTTGTTATTCTAATTGCAACACTGTTTATCATGTGGCAGTAAAATATTGCCACTGAATCACTTGAATTGTGTCATATTACTTGAGAAAATAATGGTTAACTACAATATAGATTTGCTGACAGAAGGAAAAAAAATGTATCATCTATCAGTAAGTAACTTTTTTTGGTGTATTTTTGTATTATAAATCTCCTCAACCATTTTCTTGAAGAACTTTACTAATTTAGTTGAGAAACTGCAGCTTTGCTGTGAGACCAAGCTGGTCTTCTGTTTGTTCAGTCACATGGCAAATGCTCTCACCAAAGACTGACATTGATACACAGAACTTGAAGACTATAATCTGGTATCAATCTTGAAAGACACTATAGAAATTTGTAAAGGCTTTGATGGATGTGTATCTAGTAAAAACTAATTTTCTGTAGCCAAATGATGTATTTTCCCTCCCCTCTGATTAAATGTCAAGCCTGTCCAACAAATCAATAAGTTCAAAAATGTGATAGGAAAAAATAGTCTGGGTCCGTTCTGTCTCAGCTGGCTGCATCTTCAGATGGAAACATTTTCTTTAGATTTGTGAGTTTGCATGGAGAAAGAGCCCTGTACTGATTCTCCTTAAACAGATGACTTCTTGGGCAAGTCTATTTGGAGTTTGTTAACAACTCTTTCAGCATAGCCCTTGTCTAAATCCACATTCAGTTGTTTGTGGGACTGTGCTGTGATAACTTGTATATTTAAATGAAAGGTTTTACTCAGCATAATTTTATTATTATCATCACTGTATGCGTATCATGGCATTAGAAAAAGTAAGGAAGAAACCTTAACATAAGCAAAGCAAATTCTTTATTAAAACTTAGAATTTAAGAGATGTCATGGATCCAAAATGCGAGTTTGGAATTTCCTAATTTAATGTTTAATGAAGATTTATAACTGTGCATTGCCCAAATAATTTCTGCAGTCGAAGTAATTTTAGTAGTTAGAGAGGGGATTCTGATTGTCAGGGGTCTGCAGCCTCTCAGACCGGGTGCTGTGTAGGCCTGGAATAACAATACTGTTCTTAGCACAGACCAAGAAGGTGGAGAGGGAAATACAGTCACACTTACAGGATGTAAATTCAGACTTTTAATCTCAGTGTGGCTGCCCAGATGTCAAGGTAAGAAGAATATAGGAAATGAGCATAAATAAGAGAAGGGAGGAGTAATGAATTCTTCATCAGTGTGTCTGGAACTGGCCACCACACATGATCTGTCTGCCTTAATTTGTCAGGGCATATAAACGTCAGGCAGTGCTTAGATAAGCCTGGGTAAGAGCAGGGTGATAAATTAAGTTTACTGTATCAGTGCAGCTTTGTGTGAGTGTATGAAAGAGGTAAGAGGGGTGCATTAAATAAAGCAATTAAATAAAGCAGTATTTCTTGGGCATGGTCTCATGCTAATGATGAGATTCCCAACCCAGGTCCAATGAATCCCCCCATTTCCACAGCTTGAATTTGGAAGGTTGGGTAATATTTACCTCCTTTATGCTGTGCCTCTCAATGGTGTTTCTGAACACCTTAGAGCTTTTAGAAATTTCAGTATGAAGACATTTTATTAATGAAAACAAAAAGGATTTTGTAAATACTTTTCTATCATGCCACGTTTGTATTACATTTTTTTGATTCTTTTGTGGGTTCTCTAATGCATATATTAAATACTCTTCTAAATAGAATTGCTTCGGACTATTTTTTTTTGTTTTTCTGGCACTTGATTCTTTGGAGTGTAATGGAAATCTGCAAGGCACTCTGCAGTTGTTCTATTCCAGTCACAAAGATAAAGAAGTTTTTAAATAGTTTTCTTTTTGTTTGTTGAAGTTAGTCAACTGAGGGAGGTGTTTTACACAGACTTCCTTCTTTGCTGAGTGTGCCTCACATGTTTTGTCCCATTCTGCTGCTTTCTATTAACATTCATATATCTAATACCATTCTAACCTGGCATAGTGACCACCTCATCAGAATGAAAACAGTTCAGGAAAACAAAATTTGGGCATATGTGAGCGAAGTAGCTTGTGTAAAAGCACATAAGGAAGTGAAAGGATCTTTTGTTTGTTACGATTCATTTTCTGAGAGAAATACTTTTCTAAAATGATGACTTGCACCAGAAACCAGGCCCATAATTTCTTTCATGGTAAGCTAACCTAAGATGGTGAGGAAAGGATCTTAGAACAGAAGTCTCACTCAGAAAAGCTTTAATTACTTTTAAATTTCTCCAAGAAAAGCTCTTAAGGACTGATTCTGATTTAGCATAATCAGTGAGTGTCTTGAAGTACCATAAATTCTATAAGTAGCATTAAAAGAATGGATTCATTTGGTTTATAAAAGTTCTCTGTTTTATAGGGTTGATAACTCTTTATCAGCACCATGATATTGTACCCATTTGTGGCTGCCTGAATAAAGAGCACAATTAAAAAGAGCTGCGTGAATGGATAATATATGAAGATGCTTTACAGTTCTGTGCTGGAGAGTTTCCTGCTGAGCAAGCTCGGTGTAAGAAATGAGAGGAAAAGTGTTCTGTGTAAATAAAACACACCGTTGCTACTGAGTCTGGGACATATCAGTGCTCTTTTTTTCTTTGCTGTCTGTTAATGGTGTTTAACACTAATGCAGTGAGGTTCCATTTGCAGCCTGAAACAGCTGCTTTGGATTAGACTTTTGTTTGAGGTAATAAACATTTCTCTTTCTTCTCTGTGCACGTGTGCTGCAGTCCTGGGATGTGTTTTTCCGAAGTGCTAACGCTGGCCAAGCAGCCCATCTCCCAGCTCAGCTGGAAGGAAAGGGATCATTTCTGCAGAGCCATGGCCTGGTCCCAACCCCAGGGAAGGCTGAAAAGGTTGTTGAAGATCACCTTGCTGTGCAGTCATTGATAAGAGCCTACCAAGTAAGTGTATTTTGGAGTAGGTGTGGGAAGGCCTCTTCTGTGCAAATAACCTTCTTCCTTTTTGTGTTCTCTTTCACTTGTGTTCTGGTCTTAAACTGTTTCTTCTGATCTTGATTGAAAATGCCTTGAACTAGACAGCTTTTCCTTCCAGCACAGTGTCTAAACATGGAAGTGTTGGATTCAGACTCTGGTTTAGCCAACTCGTAATTCAGATTACCCACTGACCTGATGTTGGTCATCTGACTTAGCCTGGGAGGACATCATGGACATAGGGAAAGTCTGCCTTCACCTCTGGGAATCTTTGCACTACAGTTCTAAATGTTACTGCCATTCTTTAGGAAAGAATGGAATGTACTTGCCTTCTCATACATCTAAGGTGAATCTTGAGATTCCTGATTTGAGCAGGATTTTAGGTGAAAAGAGAAATTATAAATTAACCAGCAGCTGAATTTTAGGAGGCTGACATTTTGGGTTAACTTTGGATTCTTTCTGAGAGCTGTTCCTCAAAATTGATTTTGTTTTACATTGTGATTTTAACCCTTTTATTAAATTAAGAAATTCAGTCTAATTTTATTATTTTTCCTCTAAAAGAAGAAGGATTTTGGAAATAGGACAGTGGGTTTTATTAGATGTTTTCCAAATGAAAAACAAGTTTAAATATTTTTGTTTAGACTCGTATTTAGTGTCTTAGTTTCGATAAAAGGCTTACAAATTATGTCACCTCCCCCCTACTAAAATCACCAACCCATAAAACTAGATCTGTGTTTGACAAAATATTCCGCAAGTATTTTTTAAATTAGTAGCTTCCCAAGAAGTTTCCTAGAGTTTTATTTGAGCAGATCTGTTCTCCCTGCCCTAAGTATTTTAAATCCTGTGTCATGAGAGGAATAGAAGAGGAACTTCTTAAAAGACCTCTTTTGTACACATCACGTTGTCACCACTGAGTTGGAGGGTTGCTCTAAAAGAGTAGAAATGTTTGTGAATATAAAGAATATGTGAAATTAGCTTAGAAACAGATATATAGAAAAGAAGCAATTTTGTAGTAAAAATCTGGTGAGGTGTTAGAGAAAACTGGAGAATGTTAGGCTGCTTTGACACAATTTACTTGAAAATAGTTCAGGGATTGCCATTTTGCTCCCTGCATTTATCAAATGATGGAACAGAAATGTCTGTAGAAATGGCAGGCACCCATGTGTCTGTGACAAACAGTCACAGAGGATTGCCTAAGGCAACTGTCTGCTTTTTAAAAGGTATTTAGTACCCTCTAAATTCAGTGTTGAAGTGGTATGATAATTTGTGACCTTCCTTTGCCTGATAATGAAATGAAATGGAGAAGGATACAGGATTTTCATTTCTCAAACCTGTCAGCGTTCGATGGTTTTTGTGGTAAACTGCTCTGTGGTCTGTTGAGCTGGACTTTGAGCAGGCAGTTAATCTATTGCTTGTTCTAACAGAGAGCACTGGGCAAATGAAAGAAGGATTTCCAGGGGGATGTGTGTGCTTAACAAAAGCGAGGCCAGAGGAATCAAGGTCTGGTTTCTGGTAGTCTGTACTTGCACTTAGTCATATGGCAATCAAAAACTGTCCATGTATGTATTTTCACAAGGTTGATCTCTGATTTTTGCAGATGTTGCTATTTTCTGTATTCAGGGAAAGTAGTGGGACATGCTAAGAAATACCTTGATATTGGGGAAAGTACATTTAGCTAAAGACCAAACTGCTCCTGGAATAAATATGGCACAGCATTTACTGATCTGCCTTTCTGGGTTTTGGCATTCCTGCTGACCTTCTTCCTGTTAATACTGAAGAGCTGATGTAACGCAGGGATGTGAATTCTTTCCTGTTGTTGATGGTTGAGACAGAATTGTTTGCTTTGCTCCAGTCAGATAAACTTAGTGCTGCTGTAAACAGTCAGATGGCTCAGATGTTGCTGTGGGCGTCATTTGGCCTGTCAGAGTTTCATTACTGGTGATTCATGAGATGCAAAGAATTACAGAAGTCAGGCTGAGTTTACAGGGCTGGTAGTTCCAAAAAAAGATGGTGTATTTCTGGTTTCTTACGACTGGAAAGCATTTTGTTTAAAACCTCTCCTGCAAACATACAATAATTGAACAGTGTTTTTAAAGGTCCCTTCTTGATGAACCATACTGTAATCCTATTCTATTACTGTGTGATGCACTTCACTGTTAATATTGCACTTTATTATTTTGGGTTGTCTTCAGGGACAATTAGAATACCAGTGGTATGAATTAAATTCTACCCAAGGGATGCCAATTTGTTGTTAAAAAGAAAAATTCTGAGGAGAAATTACTAATATATCCATCTAGAGAAAGCTTTTAATGAGTTAATTTTGTACATGAGAGTCACATGTAAGAGGCATATTAAAAACTGCGTTACATTTGTGACTCTCTGGGATCAATTAGTTATTTCTTCTGTAGTAATGTTATATGATAATTCACTAGTTTATAGCAACTTGTGGCATGCATTAACACCAGTCACACTGGTCATTGAAAGCTGGCTAAATTCCTCACTCAGTTTTTGTTCTTCAGTTTCTTAAGTATCAATTCTATCAGATGAAATTTCTGAAATTTAATGAATGAAAATATATGCTGTCAGATGCTATCTGATGTGGAGCAGAGCTCAGGAAGAGTGATCCCTTCACTGCCAATATTAACTACTTCAGCACCAATCTGTTCTAAGTCAGCAATCCTGTATTTTAATACACTGCAGGTGCAGAAAGGAGGATTCAGGTAAAAAATACAAAATGACTGAATTGGCAAATGGTAAGAGCCATAGGTTATATCATAGTTTCTTAATTTTACCCATGGATTGAGAGTGTACTCTCTAGTAGCCTTCTTCACTAAAACTCCAGGGTAATCCCAGTTAAATTGTGTGTCAGACATAATGAAGATTATATTGTAATGAGTAATTTGTGATAGAGGTATATATGGAATCACTGATATAATGCTTTTTTTTTT